>PVKH010010492.1:0-12212 GCA_004027955.1 Chaetophractus vellerosus | reverse complement strand
TTTTTTTTGTTGTTGTTGTTGTTTGTTTGTTTGTTTTTAGGAGGTGCCAGGGATCAAACCTGGGACTTCGTACATGGAAGCAGTCGCTCAACCACTGAGCTACATCCACTTCCCCCACCCCTCCACTTCTGTAACCGATTGTCTGATTTTTCTTTGGCAATCCACTTCTCCCACCTTTGGCCACGAAATGCTAGAAAATCCTAGAACAGCTGACCATGGATTGGACCCATAATTCACTGGTCAATCAGAGGATTCCATCACTCAGCCACAGTGATTTGTTCAGGGAGGGTCAGGCCATTGGAACTAATAGGAAAGAGGAGCAGTATTTCCACTGGGGTTTCTGAGTTTATGAGCCTGAAGTTGCAAGGGTGCTGAGCTTAATGCTTGGAGCTGCTAAGGGCCATCCTATGGAGAAGGTCTGACCAAGAGTGAAGCCAGGGCAGAGGAAACAAAGTAGAAATATGGAGGGAGAGACTGAGGGATTCAGTGATAGCTTTTAAGGCTGGATCCAGTTGTTCCTGAAACCTCTAGGTTTTATCTCTTATGTGAGCCAGTAAATTCCTTATTTTGCTTCAGCCAATAAGTTAGGTTTATGGCACTTGTAATTGAAAGCATCCTGAGTTATTCAGAAGGGAACTTAAGTATAATTAAATATAATTCCAACTTCCCATCTCATGCTTGAATCTCCTCTACATCCTCTAATGAAGGGGACATTCAACCAAGGCTTGGGCTCATCTGGTGATGGGGAGTTCATTACCAAACTGAAGAAGCCTATCCCATCTTTAGGACTTTTACTACTACAAAGGTCTTTCTTACTGTTGTGGGTTGAATTGCAATCTCCCAAAATATATGTTCCAATCGTAACCATTGGTATGTTATTTGGAAATAGGGCCTTTGCAGATATAATTAGTTAAGATGAGATCATCCTGGATTAGGATGGTCCCTAATCAAATATGACTCGTCCTTAGAAGAAGAGGGAAACTTGGACACAGAGACAGAGATAGAAGAAAGATGGCCAAGTGAAGATGTAGGCAGAAATTGGAGTTATTCTGCCACAAACCAAGGAATGCCAAGGATTGCTGGTAACTGCCAGAAGCTAGGAAGAAGCAAGGAAGGCTCCTCTCCTAGAGCCTGCAGAGGCCATGGCCCTGCTGACACCTTGGTTTCAGACTTCTAAGCTGCAGAACTGGGACAGAATAAATTCCTGTTGTTTTAAGCCACCCAGTTTGTGGTAATTTGCTGGCAGCCTTAGGAAACAATTACACTTAAGTTGAGTGAAAATTTCCTTTCTGAAACTTTTGTATGGGTACCATTTATTTTGTATCCACTAGGGGCCAGGGACCATGTGCTATTTATATTATTTATTTATTTAATTTATTATACATCCCCCCCCCCTTTGCTTGTTCTCGCTGTGTTCATTTTTC
This sequence comes from Chaetophractus vellerosus, assembly GCA_004027955.1. Lineage (NCBI taxonomy): Eukaryota > Metazoa > Chordata > Mammalia > Cingulata > Chlamyphoridae > Chaetophractus > Chaetophractus vellerosus. The sequence continues at coordinate 10,788 of PVKH010010492.1, read as the reverse complement.
TCTGCATTCCTCTGTGTCTGCCTGTCTCCCCCCGCTGGGGGGGCCTGCCGAGTCAGCTCACCTGCGCGGCGGCCTGCCTGCTCATGGGGGCTTGCCTTTGCCCACGGGGGCTTGCCTTTTTGCCCATGGCGGCGTGTCCCACCTGCATTGGCCTGCCTTCTCGAGGTGGTCCACGCGCTCCAGGATGCCCGGGGACCAAACCTGGGGCCTCCCATATGGTAAACCGGCACCCCACCAACTGGGCTATACAGCCGGCCCCCTATTTATATTAACAAATGTAAACTTTGTTATTTCACTTCATTCTTGCCTCAATCTTATGATACAAAACTATTTTGGAGGCCACTACAAAAATCCAGGTGGGAAATGATAAGGGGCTGGTAGAGAGAAAAAGGAAGAGAATGGATTGGGAGATAGCAGAGATGCAGCATCTCAATGACTTGGTGATTGAAAGGGGGCAGAGGGCAAGAGAGAAGGCTGAGTCTAGGATGGCCCCTGGAAATTAGATTGATGGTGAGAAAACACGGGGAGGAAAAGCTTTGGTAGGAAATGGTGACAGTTCTGATAGGATCAATACTTCCAAGGGCATGTGATTACTATAAATTCCTTTAAAATTTTAGCTGAATCTGGTTTAGTATAAATTAAGAAACCATTGAGAACAGAATTGGATGCATAACAAAACCAAGTGTTTTTACAGCACCTACAATTTTTGCATAGACTTTTAATCACACAAGTTCAGGCCAGAATAATATTTTCATGCTCATCCCTCAAGACTAATCCCTCTCCTCTCCTGTTGCCCAATGCCCCAGGAGGCAGAAGAGAAGAACCAGAGAACTCAGCATAAGGATGCAACAGAGTTTCCCTGAATCCAACTTTTTAGGTCCAGGTCAAGGAGGAGACACCAAAGAGCTGTGTATTGCTGTGGAAGATGTTTCTGGAAATTGGGAAGGAAGTAGGAAAGGGAGAAATTGATATTTCTCGAGTACCTACTATGTGCCAGGCCCTTTACATGCATTATCCCAAGAACCCTGTGGGGTTGGTATTATTTTAGTATCATTTTTTCCAGATGAAGAAATTCTGGAGGTTATGAGAAGTTAGGAAATTTTTCCAAGGTCAAAGCACACTAATATTTAATCCAATGTGTGTGGCTCCCAAATCTGTGATTTCTTCATTGTACCACGCTGCCTCCTTAAATAATTAAAACAGTTGCATGATATTTTCTAGTTTACGAAATATATTCACTTGCTATCTCAATCCTCACACCAACAATCCAGAAGGTATTGTTCCTATTTTATACATGAGGAAACTGAGTTCCTGGGAGGGTCATTGACTTGTTCAAGGTCACACAGTTAGGAAGTAGCAGAAAGAAGGCTGGAATTCACAATTTCTAACTCCATGCCTCATGCATTTTTCCTTGACACTGCAGCTACTGCAGTTGTGCAAGCTGCGATGAATTGGGGCTTTGTCAGAACAGGGACTGATAACAGCTTTGCCTTAAAAAGACAGTGCCCGGCAAAATGTGGCAGCACCTGCTTTCACCCTCACTGGCTCACAGGAGAAAGCGACCAAGGTAAGGAAGGAAGACAGTGTCCCTGGAGTTTCAGACAGGGGTGCCTCTCAAGAACTGCTGGCCTGCTCCCTTTCTGCAGGGTGGGGTCTACGCTGCCGTGCTTTGAAAAGCCACTCAGTCTACTGGGTCTATACACTCGGTCAGGACCTAGGTGGAATGAACCAGTATGCTCCCAGCGCAGGATGACTCCAGGCAGAAACATGCTCTTTGGGAAGCCACATTAACTCTTTCAGGCCATTAGCCTGTCATTTAGTAAATTACCCCTTTAATACTCTAAATGGATCCCTAGTGGGTTTGGAGGATGGGAATGTTCTAATTTGTGTTTTCTCCCCTTCTTAGCTGCTTTCTGCAATTGTGATGCAGACCAAGAAGCTGTTTAATAACTGTTTTATACCAAATCACCGAGTGTTCTTATACCTAACCTGCAGAACTGCTGTACTGAAATGTGTGGCATCAAATCTAGGTGGAAGGTGTGTGTGTGGGAAGGTGGGGGGGGGGGGGTTGGGGGCTGCAGCCCAGTACCCAAAGGGATGAGGAAAACAGGACCAAGGAGTGAGCCAAGGCACCAGGGCATCCCTGACTTTCAAGCTCTGAGGTAGCAGAGGGTGACAGAGAACCCCATATTCCCGGGGGCCTTGGGAGGTGGGTGGAAGAGAGCAGATGCCGTGGGAATTACCAGGACAGGGAATTCCTCTGTCCCACTTGGAGGAGAGGATCCGCAAGTCTGATCTGGGGAGGCTCAGTAGCTCTGCCTCGGCACATCTCTTACAAGGGAGATTTGTGAAAAGGACAGTGATGTTTCCTTAAGCCTTTGACTTCGCTCTATCCCTCAGAATATCTGACCACTGTCAGTTGCAGGAGCTGAGAACATTTTTCCTCCATGGGGGGAAACAAAAGTATCAGAGCTCTCCTTTGCTCCTCCAATTCAGGGACTCACTAAGTAAATGCCCAATAGAGGTGCCGGGGCCTAATATCATTGCCTAAGGGTGATTACAGCAATAATGCTTGGCATTTACATAGAATTTAAAGTTTTTGAAGCACTTGCATATTCTTTGTTTACCAGAGCTGGCTTCATGGGCATGTGACTAGTATAATTGCATAGGGTCCCACTCTCAGAAGGTCCCCAAGTTTGGTTTAATGCTTGCGGTTGCCTTCTTGTGACAATAATTTCAACTTTGAATGTGTGTTTTGTAAGCAACTATGGAGCACGTGCTAGGTGTTTGGAGCTAGGTGTCCTGCCTCCCTGGGCTATGCTTTCGGCTGCTTGCTCCCTATCTCCTGTTGCTCTGGTCCCTGCTCGCCTCCCTCTCCCTGACTGACTCCACGACCACTGCCACCCTCTGCTCTGGGGCAGCGACTAGGTGGTAGAGGGACTGCCCTGGTTCAGCCCTTGCCCTCCTTCTATGGTGAGAGGAGGAGGGCTGGGCATGAAGGGTGGCCCACCGGTGGCTTCTTGCGGTAAGTCGAGGCAGCTACCATCCCTGCCCTGGCTGGCTGCATCGTGATGTGTTTGGTGGGCAGCTTGGGGGGGGGGGATGACTCGTCAGGGGCATCTCCTCCAAACCTGACCTAAGAACTAGCACATTCTGGCACAGCAGCTGTAATCCTTTGGAGGGTGTTTGTCTCCTGTAGGTTTGGGTGGCAGGCCTGTGGGAAGGGAGATGGAATTCTCTGTCCCTGGCTGGACCCCACATTTTCATTTTGCACTGGGCTCTGCAAATTATGTAGCTGGCCCTGTTGTTGACATTCACTATGATTTTCACGCAAACTACACAGGACAAGGATGCTACTGCCATGATGCCTACTACATTCTTATACTGCTAGTGGAGGCCGTCATTACCTTCTATCTGCCTGCGCTGGGGAAAGCACTTATCCTGTTTCATTAGCACAACCAGTTTACAAGGTAGAGCTTCTACACTGGGGCGATTCCTTAACTTCTCTGAGTTTTAGTTTCCTCATCTGTAAAATTGGTATAATTCCTACTTCCCAAGAATATTGTGAGAATTAAATAAGAAGACATGTGTGTAAAGGGATGGAAGGAATTTTATCTACCTGCATCACTCTAGCACTATATTTGTTTGGAAGAAATATTTTCTCAAGATAAGTTGCTTGAGAAGAAGGGTGAGACCCCATGGAAACACTCAGGTAACTATAGAGGGTCACTTAACTTCTGCATGTATGACAAGAGGAGGAATTTGCATTGTACCTGGGAGGAAGGTGGCAAAGAAAGAGGAGCTGGTGAAGGCGAGGGCGTGTGGGGAAGAGAACAGTGACAATGCAGTTTTTAGAGAAGGGAAATTTCGAATAGGTCTTTAAAAATTGTTTGTGTTGGGTTTATGCCGTAAAAGCCCCCACCTACTCACCTTTATGAAATCTTCAGTAACTGACAATTGCTTTTGTGTGTGATTAGATTAATGGGGAGGATCTCAGTGAGGTACTGAGATTTGCATCCGTGTTGGCACCGGTGAAAATAGACAGCATGTGCGGAAGCATGGGCCAGAAGATGAGTGTAGAGCTGATGCTAGGTTATGACACTGTTCTTTGATTGTTTCCTCTGACTGATCACTCTCTGTTTAGGCCATGGTGGAAATAGCAGCATCAATGTGTATTCCATGTAATTTATATTCTTCCACAAGATCCACCACCAGGCTCAGCACACAGCCGACACTCAAGGTTGAGGGATGATCAGTGTGAATAGGAACTACTAAGGGAAGGAAAATGATATGGTTTTGTATAATCTTTCTGACAACACTTTGAGGTAGGAATTAGTCTCTCCAGTTTACTGCTGAGCTAGCTGAGGCTCAGAGTGGCTAAGAAACTAGCTGGGGTCACATAGCTACTAAGTGGCAAAAATGGAGCTATAAATCTATGCCCAATACCTTAACATGATGCCTCCCTGGGAAGTGAGACTTTTGTAAATGACCTAGGGTTTTGATGTTATATAATCCCAACATTATACAAACATGTATATATTTAAAAACCTTGCTGATATCAGAAGGATAAGACAAATTGACTTTAAAAGCATCCCTAAAGAACAATAAGTAGAATAGGGAAGGAAGAACAATGACATAAGAATATATATATATATATGTATATATGTATATATCTCATACCTCAGTTTTCCCTTAGATAATTGTAGGACCATACTGATATTAGTTATTGTACTGTAAAGATACCAAAAAAGGAAAATGTGCCAGTCAGATAAACCTTTTGTGCAAGAAAAGGTTACCTTAGAAGTGTCTAAAACCATGGTTCTTCCTTCAGCCAAGTCAAGTCCAAAGGAGCACATGAATAATTGGCTACAGCTACCCTTTAAGCAAGTGCCAACTTTCTCTGCTCAGGGTTGATACATCTCCAAACCTCAGGGAGTCGGGAATCAGCTGCCAGCAGCCAATGGGCTTCTGAGCATTCATAACCAGACCAGGTGCTGATCCATCAAGCTAATTAGCAGCCTGTGGGTCACAGTTAGCTGGGAAGGTAGAGAGTTTTTTATTTTTTATTTTTTAACTCTTTTCCAGACAGACTCTGTGGCTATCTGTGCTTTTTGAACAAGGTTCTATCCATGTAGATGAAAAACCACAAAGTAGAAAGCATTTAGGGGGCTAAAAAGTCAGATGGAGGGAGCCTGAAAGGAAATATAGCTTTGTTTTTAATAAGAGAGACTAACAAAACAAAGTGAACTTTGACTCCCAGAGATTATATATATAATATTCTACTATATATATATATAATATTCTACTTATCTTCATTTTACTTAGTATAGTGTTATTAGAGAGTGGACATTAATAAGTGTTTGTTCTTGTTGATGCTATTTAAGGTGTAAATAGTGAACAAGATGAGGAAATAGGATAGAATTACAAAGGGACAAGATATATAGCTTGCTTGCACTCAAAATGCGGTTAATCATCAGGATCCTTAAAGAGCAGAGGAAACAATTAGCTTTAATGAAAAATATAGAGAACATGTTGAAAGTTCAGAAAAATGGAAAACACTTTAATTAGGAAATAGAATCCATTAGAAATAATGTCACCGAAAATTACCAAACTTATAAACTAATGTGTAAATCAGCAAAGAAAAGAATCCAGTAGATTTTAATACATTGTTAGAAACTTGTAAACAGTGCATTTAAAATTAGTTTTAATCTGATGATCAAACAGTAAAATAGAATCAACATATCGAGGCTGACACCATTCCAAATACCTTCACTGACATAAGAGAATCATTCTGCAATCAATTTATTCAATATTTCTAACTTTAGTGTTTGCTTTTATCATGGGCCCACCTATCTTCAATGGAACAGTGCCAATATATGATTCTAAGACATAAAATAACAAAGATGCATTCTAGTTCTTGACAAAGCCAAATCATAGGGAATGGCAAGGTGAATGCTGGCAGAAGTCTTAAAACACAGAGGTAGCATTTATGGAGATGTCTGCATGGGCTCTCTGTCAACATATGGAGACTTGAGGAAGGGCTACAGGACTTCAATGACACCGCCTTGATCACCATCTGGAGATAAAAATCCTGAAGAATGTATTTTTTATATGATAGCTTATTGATGAACTTTATATTAATCACAAGATCCTAGCCAAAGATCCCTTGGACTACTTACTATACAATTGTTAGCTGCTTGATTCTGGGGCTGAAAAAAAAAATGGATTTATGCCTAGCAAAGAACAGTGGTCATTGTAGAGTAGAACCAAAGATGAGGAAACAGATGATTCCAGAGTCTTTGGGGACCTAGATAAAGCATTATAGGGCCCGAGGAGGTTCGGATGTACTGGCTATAATGTAAATTGTACTGCCCCAAGAAACTAATATACATGCTGAGATTATAAAGACAAAACTTCCCCCAAGTATTTAGTGAGTAAAAACATGGTGAGTGGCTCCTTAGGGAGAGCAAGGGTATACGCTGGATTGCTTTTGCTGTAAGAAATTAATGCATTATCCTGAACTATAATTTATTAAAAGATCACGACCCTTCAAACTGACTATAGTAGTTGATCTAGTGTCAATAAGCCAATGAATTTATGCCAAGTGCTAATTCTCCATAATACTTCCTCCAGATTTGCATGCATGGATCAGATGAAGTTATGGTCTGGTCTATGGCTGCCAGGTATGCTGATCCTGGTTATGGCTATAGCAAAGTAACTTCTTTACTCTCCTCCCCCCTCCTCCCCTGCAAACTGTCTCCCTGTGGTTTGGTCTGAGCTAAAGCCCAAGCTCTTCCTGCCTAAGTAATTTATTACAAGCAAAAGAAGAAATAAGTAAATGATATTGATCTTGTCTACCTCTCTAGCATCAATTCTGGTGTTTCCTCACTTGATACATCAGGGATGGCTTGACCTCATGCCCTTACCTGTGGGACTCTCTCTGTTTCTAACACCCGTTCTCCGGTTCTCTGTCCAGAAAGCTGCTCTTCCTTTACATGTTACCTCCTCCTGAAATCATTCCCTGATAATAACAGTAAACATAGCTCTTACTTGGTCCCAGCTATAGTTCTAAATCCTTTATATTTATCAAAAGTATTTAATCCTCACCAGAGCGCTACAAAGTAGGTACTACCATAAACTCCATTTTAGAGATAAAGAAACTGAAAGATAGAGGGGCTAGGACACCTTTAGTAAGTGACAGAGCTGAGATTATGAACATGGCATTCTGGCTCCAGAGTGTCTGTTCTTTACCACTCTTCTGAGCATGCTGATTCGGAGACCTAGCCAGGTGCCTGTCTTGTGTTCTCCCAGCAGCCTGACCCCACTGCCACCAGAGAACTGCCCTGCACTGTGTCATGTGCTTAACCCTTCTCTCTTTCTGTGCTCTCTGACTCCAACTAATCCTTCAACACTCAGCCCAGGCATTGTTTTTTTTCCCTTAGGCCCTCCTGATCCTGCTGCCGCAGGCTGGGTTACATGCACCTTCCATTGCCCACGCCATGCTCTTCTATGTTAGACCACATAACATGCCATGTGGCCATTTACCTGTCTGTCTCTCCCATTGATCTGTGAACTCTTTGAAGGCAGGAATGATCTCAAATATAAATAATGCAGTGCCCACAATATAGATCTTTGCTTAATAAATATTTATCTGTTTGATGGGCAGATTGATTGATGGTTGGACACTGGTGTTGAGAAATCTCTGGTTTTCAGCTTCTACAATCAGATTAAGTACAAGCGATATTCCATCACAAATCCTGGGAGAATCATGGCAAATGCTTAGCTCCAGTTTAGAAAAAAAGCAAGACTATTTATAGCTTAAGAGTTCAACATCAAATGACCTGGACTTAATTTCTCCTCACAGCTTAGATTTGTAGAACTCTATGCTGGAAGGTTCCTTGGAGACCATTTAGTCCAGGCATTGCAAACTGGTGGACTGGAGATATGTTTTACTTGACACATTGTTATTAGTTGACACATTGTTATTAATAAAAATTTTATTTTATTAGGATAACATTAGGCAGGACCTTTACTCTTTATTTTTCTACATTCTGCACCATATCCTAGCATAATATACCACCTCACTCATTTATATCATTTTTCTAATACTTTGAGACATTTGAGTATGAAATGTCTAATTTAGCCCAACTCATTTTTTTTGGCCTCCTTTACAACAAAGCTCCTCAAATCTCTACTTCCCCTTCCTATCTGCCGTGGTGACCTATACTCTATTTTCTCTCTACGTGAATTGCATATTCTGGATATTTCACATGTGGAAATCATACAATGTCTGTCCTTTGTGTTTGGCTTGTTTCATTCAACATGATGTCCTCAAAGTTCATTCATGAGGTGGCGTGTATCAGAACTTCATTACCTTTTTAAGGGTGAATAATGTTCCATTTATTCATCTTGTTGATGGACACTTGGATTGCTTCCACCTATTGGCTATTGTGAATAATGCTGCTGTGAACATTGGTGTACAAATATCCGTCTGAGTCTCTGCTTTTAATGATATTGAGGATATACCTAGAAGTGGGATTGCTGGGTTATATGTAATTCTATGTTCAACTTTTTGAGAAACTGCCAACCTGTTTTTTACAGTGAGTGGCTGCACCATTTTACATTCCCACCAACAAAGTTTGAGAGTTCCTATTTCTCCGCTTCCTCGCAGGCACTTGTTTTCATTTCTTAAAATAACAGCCATTTGATTGGGTATGAGGTGGTAACTCATGGTGGCTTCGATTTGCCTTTTCCTAATGGCTAACAATGTTGAGCATTTTTCCATGTGCTTATAGATAATTTGTATATCTTTTTTAGAGAAATGTCTATTCAAGTCCTTTACTCATTTTAAATTGGGTTGTTTGGCTTTTTTGTTGTTGAGTTGTAGATTTCTTTATATATTCTGGATTTTAAACCCTTATTGGATATATGATTTCCAAATGATTTCTCCCTTTCTATTGGTTGTCTTTTCACTTTCTTGATAATGTCCTTTGATGCATGAAAGTTTTAATTTTGATGAAGTCCAATTTTTCTATTTTTTCTTTGTTGCTCATGCTTTTGGTGTAAAATAGAAGAACCCATTGCCTAAACAAGGTCCTGAAGATAGTTCCTTGTTTTCTTCTAAGTTTTAGTTCTTATATTTAGTTTGATCCATTTGTAATTTTTACATATAGTGTGAGGTAGGGGTCCACATTCATTCTTTTGCTGTACTTTTGTTGAAGAGACTGTTGTTGTTTTTTTCCCCCATTGACTGGTCTTGGAACTCTTGTAAAAAATCACTTGGCCATACATGTGTGGGTTTCTTTCCTTCTTTTGAGATTTTTTTTTTTAATTTGGGAAGAAATAATGCAGAAAATATATAGTTCTTAAATGCGTACCACCTTATTATTAACACCTTGTATTAATATGGAATATTTGTTAAAACTGATGAAAGAATATTATTATAAATGTACTATTAACTGTAGTCCATGGTTTGCATTAGGGTTCAATGTGTTGTACAGTACTATGTGTTGCTTTTTTAAAAAAACTTTTAACCTAGTAACATATATACAACCTATAATTCCCCCCTTTAGCCACATTCAAACATATAACTCAGCGCTGTTATTATGTTCACAATGTGCTACCATCACTATCATCCATTATCAGAATTTTTCCACCACCTCAAATGGAAATTCTGTACAATTTAAACATTAACACACCCTTCCCTACACTCATGCTGACCTAGGTTTATTTCTGAACTTTCATTTCTATACTATTGATCTATATATCTGTCCTTGTACCAGTACCACACTGATTTTGATTACTAAAACTTTATGATAAGTTTTGAAATCAGGAGGTGTGAGTTATCCAACTCTGTTCTTCTTTTTCAAGATGTTTTAGCTGTTTGGAGACTCTTGTGTAGCTATATGAATTTGATTATTATCTTTTCCATTTTCTGTAAAGAAGGCTGTTGGAATTTTGGTTGGGATTATATTGAGAATGTAAATCACTTCGTATAATTTTGCCATCTTAACAATTTAAGTCTTCCAATCCAAGCACATGGGATATCTTTCCAGTTATTTATGACATTTAATTTATTTCAGCAATGATTTGTAGTAGTCTTGCTATAAGTCCTTTATATCATTGGTATTATACTTTTTAGTTGGTAATGTAAATGTTATTACTTTCTTGATATTCTTTTTGGATTGTTTTTTTATGGTATACAGAAAACCACTGATTTTGTTTGTGTGTGTGTTGACCTTGTATCTGCCACTTTGCTGAAGTCATTTATTAGCTCTAGTAGTTTTCTTGTAGATTCTTCAAGATTTTCTATATGTAGGATCATCTCATCTGTGAATACGGATAACTTTATCTCTTCCTGTCCAGTATAGATGCCTTCTTATGTTTTTTTTTTCTTGCCTAATTGCTCTAACACTTTCTTTACAGTGCTGAATAGCAATGGTGATAGTGGGCATCGTTTTTTGTTGTTGTTCCTGACCTTAGCGGGAAAGCTTTCAATCTTTCACCATTGAGTTAGCTGTATTTATTTATTTATTTATTTATTTTCCTATAAGCTCTTTAGCATATTGAGGAAATTCCCTTCTATTCTTAGTTTTCAGAGTGTTTTTTAAAATCAAGTAAGTGTGCTGGATTTTGTCAACTGCCTTTTCTGTATCAATTTATATAAAAATGTGGGTTTTCCTGCATTCTATTAATGTGGTGTATTATATTGATAAATTTTCTTATGTTAAATCACCCTTGCATTGCTAGGATAAATCCAACTTGGTCATGTCATATAATCTTTTTAAT
>PVKH010010491.1:0-18218 GCA_004027955.1 Chaetophractus vellerosus | reverse complement strand
AAAATTGATGAGCACATCTGGAATAACATGGTTAAGGGAAGTACTGTGATTTCTTCACCCTTTCTCTACCCTTGTATCTTAATTCAGAGAACTATATCCCTGAGGGCAGCAACATGGGTTCTTATATAATAACAAGGCTGAATCTCACCTACAAAAACACCTATTTTGTACTGTTGTATGAATAAAAGGGACATTTTTATTGTGGTAAGGCAATAAAACTGGGGGTTATTTGTTACAGTAGCTACTGTTTCCTTACCTAATACAATCTTATATTAAGAGAAACAGGGAGCCATTGAGTGGTTTTAAGCAATGGAGTAGATGTTATATTTGGCTTTAAGAAACCATTTCTCTGGCTATAAATTCAAGATGGAATTTGAGACTAGGCAGAGTGGGTGCAAGTAATGCAACTAGGAAGCTGCTGCAGAGATCATGACAGAAGATGACAACATGACACTTGACCAACACCAAATCTTGGTTAGCAACACCTGTATTTCAAGCTTTGATTATAATGGGAAAAGAGTAATTCATTAATTACTAATTGTTTTTTCCTGATGCAAACATTGCTATTATTTCCTAATTCTATAATGCATATAATACAAGCAAAGGGAATACTATTAACTAATGAAAATTGTAGGCAAAAAAGGTGCTTGAAAATACACCATTTGTAAAACATAACATACATTCATCATTCTGTTTCTTCATAGTATTGCAAACTGTCTAAGAACCTTTAATTTACTGAAATAGCATACATGCTAGGAGTGGTAAAATAAGATAAATAAGCATAAAAGCATTTCCTTTAAGCTTAAAATATACCTAAATTAGCCACTGATGGAGCAGTTTATAAAAATGACATCAACATGATACAAAATTGATGCTGATGATATCCAATTCAGGATGTGAAGACATATGTATAATTCTAATTTGCACTGCTCGGTCAAATAGACTTTTCAGGGCCTTTTATTCCCCCAATAAAGGGAAGAAAACAAACATGAGAGTTTTAAGCTATGCAAATCACCAGTATCTCTTTTCTAACTAAACTGATACATCCAATTATTTACTGGTGACAGTAATGGCTTTATCGTTCCATCTTGTCCACACCCTCTTTTTAAAGGTGCATCACCTCCAAATGCATAAAGAATATAAACTGAAAGTTTGAGGAGAATATGCAATGTTAAATGGTATATGCAATGTTAAATGGTATTTGCCAATATCAGTTAGTAGGTGGACTCTGCATTACTTATAAGAAGTCCTGGCATTGGTTATTATTTTTCATTAACCTCATTTATCCATGAATTCATTCATTCAATCAATAGGCAGAATTATCATGTCAACTCTCACCGACTATGTGGCCTTGATCAAGTTATTTAGCCTTTCTGAGCCTAATAACTGATCTGCCTAATTACAGGGCTTTCACTAATATCAACTAAAGCTATATATGTGAAAGTATTTTGTTAAAACAAAGATCTGTACTAACATGCTTGGATCTTGAATCATTACGTGAAGAACCAAGACTTTCTTAAATGTTCTCTGATCTACAACAGTCATGAAAAAGAGATCTCAGAGAGAATGCTCTTAGGAACATTAGGGTACTAGCAACTGAGAAAAGCAAACGGAAAATAAACTCTGCATGAAGCTGTGAATGTAGGCTGTGTGTTTTCTGAGTCAATCTAACCACAACAGTCCCTGATCTTGTAGAATTATCTCCTGTGTTATTAATTACTAAGCAACTCTTCCTGATCTTTATGGTGAACAAATTCCTGAGGGTCCTAATGAGTACTAAACTACTGCTAGATTAGTCCATGTTGTCTGATCACTGCATTTAAGGTGATTGTGCATCTTCTGTTGCAGGACATCTCCTTCAGTTACATTATCCAGAAAGAATAAATGGATTTGAAGGGGAGATTAACATGATTTGACAATATAAATTAGCTGCCAGATCCACACTGCACACAGGAGATACCCACAGAGTGACATTTTAACATATAACAAACAGAGTTGTTCTCCCTCTCCCTCTCTCATTTTGCCAACACTCAGAAAAAGATATCATTTCACCAGTAAAACATAAATTGATTTTTCGGCTTACAAGGAGGATCTCCTAGTCAAAGCTGTGCATTCAAGAGTATAATGAGATTGATTCCATGCTCTGGGAATAAAAACACATGGCATTTAAATTTGGCTACTTCAAGGATGAGTGAAAGATCAAGATGAGCACATATGTTAAAGAAGCAAGTTAAATGAAAGATTGTTAGAGAAAAAAAGCCATGACTTGCCGAACACCGAAATATCTCTAAGAGGACTGTGACTTAAGCTGTAGGTTTTAATCAGCTGCCCAATCTATACTCTGAGCCAGACAAGACCACGTTCAATATTACCAAGGGAATCTTCAGTGTTTACTCTAAACATAATAATCATCCCTGTGTGAACATCATATATAACACTTGGCTGTGAATGATTATTTTAAATAAAATTAATACTAAAGTGACAAATGTATTTCACACATACTTTGGTAACTGAGTCACCAAGAGCTACTTTTGGTGCCATTTCTTCAAATTTTGAAGTCTTGAACAGTTCAAATTTGAAAAAACAATGAAATCACCCATAGATTCACAATTAAAATGAAATTTTCTTAATATTTTACTAATTTCTTTAGTCTCCTTTCCTTCATATAGGCTATGATATGCATCATTAATATTTACTGATCCGTTTCTCTGCATCAAGCACAGGGAATTAGGGATTCAAGAATAAATAAAAGATGTGGCATTGAAGAGTTAATATCCACTGGAGGTATCATATTTTTCGAGCAATTACGTACTCTGATTTATTCAGTTACATAATAAGCACATACTCTTCTAAAAGAAAATATTTTAATTTAAAAATCAATACATATGCATTACAAAATCTCAATGAGAATATTTTGAATCTAAAGTTCTTCCTTCTTTACAATATGCCATGTTGTAATTATCAGAGGTAACCCTTGATAATTTGGAGTGTTTTCATCTAGCTGCACACATACAGGTACAGACCAAACCCATTCTCCTTGTTTTATTTTATAAATGAGAACTCTGAGTAGGCAGACTTTTGAGATTTTATCAGTTTATTCATCAGTTAGCTCCCTTTGAAGTTATTTCCAAATATGTACCAATACAGATCTAATGTCTAGATTACTGTAGCTATATAGTAAACACTATTATATGTTAGAGTAATTCATCCCATTTTATTCTTCCTTTTCAAGACAGTTTTTGCTATTCTAATGCCTATGCTTTTCCATGTAAATTTTAGAATGAACTTGTCTATGTCTATAAAACTCCTTGATTGGATTTTCATGGGAATTTTACCAAGCATAATAGAAAATGGACAAAAATCCAAATAGATCAATTTGGGGAAACAGACATATTTGATATGCAAATTTATCCAATCCATGACCATGGAATTTCTCTCCTTTTATTTAGCTCTTCTCTGATTTCTTTCATCAGAATTTTGTGATTTTCAGCATACAGATTTGTATGTGTTTTTGTTGAGTTTTATCTAATTATTTCATATTCCTTGGATCAATTGTAAATTGTATTCATTTTGGTTTCTACATGTACATTGTTAGTTTATAGAAATGAAATTAATTTTTATGCATTGATCTTAATTCTTACAACATTGCTAAACTCACAGATTAATTCTAAGAGGTTTTATGTAGATTCCTTGGGCTCAATATATATGGACAATCAAGCCACTTGCAAATAAGGGTGGGTTTATTTCTTCCTTTGCAATCTAGACAACTTTTATTTCTTTTTCCTGTCATATTGCAGTGGCTAGAACTGCCAGTACTATGTTGAATAAGAGTAATGAGGGAAGCGGATGTGTTCAAGTGATTGAGCTCCCACCTACCACATGGGAGGTCCTGGGTTCGATTACCAGTGACTCCTAGAGAAGACAAGCAAAGCAGTGAGCTGACATAACAAGATGATGCAACAAGGAGACACAAAGAGGAAAGACAATGAGAAACACAACAAAGCAGGGAGCTGAGGTGGCTCAAGTGACTGGTCGCCTCTCTCCCACATGGGAGGTCCCAGTTTCAGTTCCTGGTGCCTCCTAAAGAGAAGACGAGCAGATACAGAGAGCACACAGTGAATGGACGTAGACAGCAGGTGCAAACAATGAAGTGGGGGGATAAATAAATTAAATTAAATCTTTGAAAATTATTTTTAAGAAAAAGAGTAATGAGAGTGGACATTCTTGCCTTAGTCTCAATCTAAGGGGGAAAGCATTCAGTCGTTCAACATTAAGTGTTAATGTTAGCTGTAGGTATTTTCTAGATACATGTTATTAAGCTGAAGACATTCCCTTTTAATACACATTTGCTGGGAATTTTTATCATGAATGGGTTGGATTGTATGGAATTTTTTTTCTGCATCAATTGATATGATCATATGATTCATTTTCTTCTGCCTGTTTGATATAGTGGATTGGTTTTTATTTTTTTATTTTTTTTGACATATTGGGGTCTGGGGAAGCTGGTGCTTAACCACTGAGCCACATTGGCTTCCTTGAGTTGGTTTTTTCATTTGTTCTGCTTGTTGTTTGTTTTTGTATATTCAGGAGGCACTGGGAACCGAACCCAGGACCTCCCATGTGAGAGGTGGGTCCTCAACCGTTTGAGCCACATCCATTCCCTGGTGGATTGTATTTTGAACATTGAACAAGTCTTGCACAGCTGGAATAAATCTTACTTGGCCATGATGTGTAATTCTTTTTATACAATGCTGGATTTTATTTGCTACAAAATTATATTTTAAAGGGTTGTATTCATATACATTGCCATGAAATATTTGGAAATATTCTCATTTACTGCACACTTTCAGCAGTGTCTTCTCATTCATCATGCCATGATAGTAATTAAAAATTTCAGATAAAGAAATGTTTCACCAAATATAGTAGTCATGAATGCTGTTCAGCAGTATTATCATTCTTGTTGTTTATGGGTAAGTGATAATATTGCACTTTTATCATGAATATGTTATTGCTTTGGCCAATAAAAGTAATGGAAGTGACATGTGTCACTTTGGGAAGAGGCTTTAAAGCAAGGAATACATTTGTCACATTCCCTTTCCCTGCCTCAGTTGCTATACAATGCTGTGTTGAAGGAGAGCCTTCATCAGCATTGCCCCTAAATGATATAGTAAATAGTGTTGCCCTCCTGACTTGTGTTGGGAATGTAAATTTAACATGAAATAATAATCCTATGTTTTTATGTCACTGTATTTTACTTACTTGCTACAAAGTATAAACTTAGTCCATTGATACCAAAAGTAGGGAACTTAACAAAAAAACTGTCAGGCAGGGCTTCAAACATGACAGACAGGCTGAGAAAGCTGCTCAGCCACTAAGAGGGTTGAATATATACTTTAGATGTAGCCAAGAAGGGACATAAATTGGAAATTATCTTCCAGAATATAGGGCCAGGGACCACAGAAAACAATATACAAAGGACACCCAGGAAATAAAATCAGAGCTTAATCAAGGGACATTCCCCACCTTCAAGGTAGAGATCCTGCAGAGTGAGATTTCAATTGCTATGGAAGCATATCTTCTATGTGTCTACATTTTTTTTTCTAAATGAGAATACTTATTATGTATATCTTGTCTCTGTATTACCATTATGTTTTGTGTAAATAGGAGTATATAACTTGTCTTTCTTTTCATAGAACTCTGGATCAAAAGGAGACATATCCAGTACTTTTAAGAACTGCCATGACTTAGCCAATCAACATGGATCCTAGAACTTTGTCTTGGTGGCTGGGTGTGACTTGTGAGTAATGACCTTCATGGACCAGGTAAATATATTTTTTGCATTAGGGAGGAGAACATATCAAATATGTGGTGACCAGAAGGGCGGATTGTGGTGCTCATCAGTGATGGCCACAGATATTCCAGTTTTTCTCTTTTCAAAGCACATGGTAGGATTATGCTTAAATACCCCTTATGAAATTAGGTGTGGCTTTGGCCACTGCACTATGTCATTTTCATGTGGAAGACTTAAAGCCAGTATTGATTAACCATGTTCCCTTTATCCTGAATTAGTGATTGTGGAAGAGAATAAGTTTCCAGCACACAGGTCCCCGAGTAACCACAATGAGAAAAGACTACCCTGCCAACACCCATTGGACATCTTGAAAAGGGAAAAGAAAAATCTTCAGTTTTAAATCACTGACATCTTGCAGATTATTTGTTTCTGCAGCATATCCTCACTGATACACCACACTTTAACCAAGTTTCTCCTATATTATAAAGCCTTTTTGTTAAAAAAATAAATATAGTTAAGCATTGAGTTAAAGTCTATGTGTATGGTAGAACTTTAATAAATATCAACTGGGAAGTTTTATACCCACCACCTTTACTTTTAAATTATTTGTAAAAGCCAAGGAAGAGCTACCAAGCCTAAATGATATACCCAGGTGTTCACTGAAAATGGGCAAAATGGAACTTCAATGAATTGAACTATCTAGCTAATGAGATGAGGTAAAAGTTGCATGTAAATAGAGAGAACACAGAAATACAATCTCATTTAAATCTCACTATCTTGCACTCATTGCAAGAAGGTGAGCTTGAATTAGTTAAAAGTCTTAATAACTGAACTCAAAAGGCAAAGGTATTATTATTATATTTAAGTCCACATAGTAATTGGGAGTAGGAAAAAGAAAGCATGGCTCACTTCAAACTCTGTTTTGGTGAACTTATAAAAATGTTACATAGACACAGAAAGTACCAAACTAAATAGCATTCTGTTCTCCTAGCACAATTATAAACTACATTAACGATAAAATATGCTCCAAATTTCTCTATTCTTATTATTTTAAGAGGATCAAACTTGCACTATAAATTTGGTACTCATTTTATTATAAGCTATATATTGCTGCTCAAATCACTTACATCCAATTTTTGATCAAAATAGCGCATCTTCAAATTTGGTGCGATTTAACGCAACAGAGCAGAATTAAGCTGTGCATGAAGTAAAATAAAGAGATAAAAAGTAGT
Organism: Chaetophractus vellerosus; assembly: GCA_004027955.1. Taxonomy (NCBI): domain Eukaryota; kingdom Metazoa; phylum Chordata; class Mammalia; order Cingulata; family Chlamyphoridae; genus Chaetophractus; species Chaetophractus vellerosus. Next base: position 11,195 of record PVKH010010491.1, on the reverse strand, counting down.
AAGAAGGCCACAGCAGACAAGTCTATTTACTACCTTTAAAATATTTAAGGTTTTGAATTATCTCACTGTTCATCCAACTTGAGTAATTTTGGAACCTGGTTAACGAATTTGAATATTTTCTGGCAACTTAATAAAAAAACAATTAAATTCATAATGGTGTGTATAGCAGTTTGATATTATTTATGTTTGTAAACCGGTCTGTTCCTCTGGGTTTGATACCCTTTGACTGTATTAAATTCAAAGGTTTTAAGTTTACTTAATAAAATCAATTTAGGGGTTTAATTTGACCACATCAGTAGGGAATAACTCGGGGTTGAGTCCCTGCCCCCATGGTAGGTTGATATAAATGCACACTCACTCAAGAAGACACATGGAAGAGGAGAGAACTTGGTCATTTTGGTTCTGCCATGTGACAGAAAGGAGAAGGCTCAAGTAGCTAAAGCCCTGGGAAAAGAGACGAGCCATTTGCCTGACAGTTCGTTTATAGGCGAAGAGAACAGAGCAACTGAGCAGCTGAGAAGGCCCAAGAGACCAGGCAGAGAACACCCACCATCTTGATTCAACACGTGGCAACTGACTTTGGCGAGAAAGCAACCTTGAGTTGGACACTTTAGGGCCTTGCAGCTCTTACCCCAAATAAATACCCTTTACAAAAGCCAATAAATTTCTGGCACTTTGCATCAGTACCCCTTGGCTGCTAATAGAGTGTGTTACTCAAAATTTTATCTAAATCATAACTACTTATAAGAACTTCCACTAATTAAGTGGCAAGATCATTCTGCACATTTGGAACACCTTCATTAAATACCTTTTACAATTAAACCTGAACTCCTTTAGAAGTTTTTGGAAACATTTATCGCCAATTTGAATAATGCATAATTCTTTCTTAATGTTTGTGATTTAATTTTTCACCTGTCATTATTAATGTTCTAAACTATGTCATACTGGAATCATGCCCATTGATACTGCTTTAACATACTCTCCTTGAATTTTCTAACATAGCTAACTCAAAAATGAGCACTTAGGATAAATTGACACACAATAAAGAAAACAAGAAACACTTTGTGCAACTAGACTGCAGGGAGGGTATTGAATGGGCTGGCCCAAGACCCTATGATCTTCTATCATGTGAAGGAGATAACTCCTTGCATCATTTGGAATCCATAATCCATGAAAGAACAGTCACCCATAGGTAGAATTCAATAACTATAGCATATCATCTTTTCTTAAGAAAAGGTGCAAGTTTTTGCACTGGAAAAAAAAATACATCATTTTAAAACTGAAAGCATATTATTAAGTAGAAAAAGGTTCTGTTTATTTCTTACAGATAAATATTTCTGCATGTGCCCTTTTATAAACTCTTGGAAATTCTCTCAATTGGAGCCCTTAATGGCATATTCTTCTATTTGCATAATGAAGGGAAAGTGATAGATGAAAAATTATGGACAAAAGTAAAAAAGTTTTTCTCAATTTTTATATGAGTTCAAGAATTTGGCTCTCATTCTAGGTATCTTGACTTCAGGCATGTGACAGACTCAATTTAAGGTGCTAAATTAGTATTAACAGCTTGAATTTATAGGAATTAAAATAGTGTATAAATGCTGCTTGGTGACAAATGTATGAAAATCCTTTTTGTCTTCAAACCAGGCCGGAGGTGAAGTATAGAAGGTCCTTATTATTTTACATTAAGAACTAATTTCATTCTTCCATAATAATATCTGTATTATTCAGGGTTCTCTAGAGAAACAGGACAGGACACATCTGTAAATACTATGAGATTTTATAAAATTGTCTCACGTGACTGTCGGATTGTAAGGCAGGCTACAAACTAGGAAATCTGATTGAGGTTTTTGATGAATTCCCCCAGAGAAGCTGGATGGCTGAAGTAAAGATGAAAATTCTCCCTCTACTAGGATTATATTCAGAAGAACTGAAAGCAGGAACTTAAACAGATATTTGCACACCAATGTTCACCCCAGCATTATTCACAATTGCTAAAAGATGGAAACAACTCAAGTATCCATCAACCAACGAATGAATAAACAAAATTTTCTATATACATACAATGGAATACTATTCAGCAGTAAGAGGAAATGAAGTCAGGATGCATATAACAACATGGATGAACCTTAAGGACATTATGTTGACTGAAATATGCCAGACACAAAAAGACAAATATTGTATGGCCTCACTAATATGAACTAAACACAACTAAACTCATGGAGTTAAACTCTTGAGTATAGGTTACTAGGAGACAGAATTCAGGTTGAAAAGGTGGAAGTGATGCTGAATATATGTAGAATGTTTGATGAGGTTGACTGTAAATGTTAGGAAATGGATAGAATTGATGTTAAAAAATAGTAAGTATAATGGGTTAGTCTAAGGAAGTTAATGCCAATTGAAAGAAAGCTTTAGGATAATCTAGGGACGGTATAACATAATGATTTTGGTGGTACATGATGATTATGGTAAATAATACAAACACAAGAATGTTATTCTATTACAAGTTGTTAAGAAAATGAATATACATGGAAAAATATAACTAATGTAACATATTGACTATAGTTAACAGTAATATTGTAATATTTTTACAACAATGGCAAAGAAGTTACTATATGAATGCTAAGAGTCAATAATGTGGGGGTTTAAGGGGATACAGGATTTTTCATTTTGGAGTAATGAAAACATTCTGAAATGGACGAGCTGATGATAGCACAACACTGTGATTAAACTGAGAGCCACTGAGTGTACACTTTGGATGGACTGTACCAAGGAAGGTGACCATATGCACAGTAAACCCCATGGCGAATGATGAACTATAGTTAACAGTACAAAATGAAAATGTTCTCTCATGAACTATAACAAATATACAATACTAATACATGGTGTCAATAATAGGACAGTTTGTAGGAAATATACATAAAATATAAGCTATGGACTATAAATGATGATGTGCTTTCATCAATTGTAACAAATGTGTCACAACAATGTAAGGTTTGATGGTAGGCAATGTATGGGAATCCTGTATGGTATGCTTGATTGTTTTGTAAACTCACAACTTAAATAAAATACAAAATAAGATAAGATAAAATAAAATAAATTATAATATACTCTTAAAAAAAAAAAGGTCCAACCAACAATAGGTTCATACCCACAGGTATAAACCAGCTTTAAGAACATGATTTTCTGAGGTACATAAAGGCTCAAACTATGACACTCCAACCTCTGGACCCCAAAAAGACATGTCCTTAAATATGCAAAGACATTCATTCCATCACAGTATTTTGAAAGCCTTAAATTATTTCAGAAACAATATTAAATACAAAGTCTCATCAAAATCGGTTATAGATGTGGTCTGTCCTAGGTCACAATTTCCCTCAGACTATGGATCTGTGAAACTTAAAACAAGCTATCTGCTTGCAATATACAAAGGAGGGGCAGTCATAGGATAAACATTCCCATTGCCATAGGAAGAAACTGGGAGAAAAACAGGGGTCATGGGCCCCAAACAGTTCAGAAACCCTGTTCCATTAGATTTAGAGGTCTGAGAGTCATCTACAGAATGAAGCGTTGTCCTCCAGGCTTGATGGAGCAGCAGCCCCACCTTTTCCAAGGACTTATACAGTGGCCATGCTCTTAGCTCTACCCTCATCAAGCACTAAGGAGGCGGCCAGACTCTCTACAATCTCCAGGGCACAGGCTCAACCCCCTCAGAACAGTGGGGTGGTAGCCAGACCCTCCCCAATCTCCACAGAATGTGTTCCACCCTCTCTGAAGACTGGGGCAGCAGTACTCTTCCTGAACAATGGGGTGGAAGGCCCACCCTCTTCAAGTGCCAGGGGCATTACTTACCCACTCCACATACATGGGTAGGTCTGCTCTCCTGGCCTGAGAAGATGTCTTCAGTACAGACCTCATCTTTCATGGTTCTGCCTTTGAAGTCATTTTTCCATCAATCTGTCTTTCTATGCCTTTCAGTCCAGGCTGGCAGTGGTTCCATTCACACAGATCTCATAAAAAGCTTGCTGGTTTCACATGTAGCACACAGAATCCCAACCACTAGACAATAGGACTTTCCACAGATCCTTTCTGGATAACTGCATTGCCAATCCTGACTTGCACTTAGGTGGCTAACTGGTTCTATGCTCAGTTAAATCTTCACTTGGGGTAATATTTTCTCAGGACTCACTTTCCAGCAGCTCAGAAATTTCCAAGCCATCAATTTCTGGTTTCTTTGTGCCCAGGAGTTCGGTTCTCAGCTTATCCCTTTCCTCTCACATTTTACTATAAGCTGCAAAGATAAGCCAGGTGGCACTTTCCACATTTAGTTTAGAAATCTTAGCTAAATATCCAAGCTTGTCACTTCCAAATTCTGCCTTCCATCCAACACCAGGATACAATTTGCCAAGTTGTCTGCCACTTTAAAGCAAGAGCCACCTTTTTCCAGTTTGCAATAACATATTCCTCATTTCTGTCTAAGGCCTTATCAGAAGTACCAATAGCATCCATATTTCTAACAACAGTCTCTTCAGAGCAATCTAGGCCTTTTCTATGAAGCACCTCACAATTCTTTCTGCATTACCAATCAATAAGCCATTACCACATTTTTGGTATTTGCAATAGCAGCACCCAACTTTCTTGGTACCAAAGTTATATTAGTCAGGGCTCTGTAGGGAAACAGAACAGACAGGAGATATCTCCAAATATTATGAGAGTTTTAAAATTGTCTCACATTACTATGGGGTGCACAAGTCCAAATTCCTTAGGGCAGGCTGCAAGCTGTGAACTCCAATGAGGGTTTTCAATGAATTCCCAAGGAGAAGATGGCTGGCTGAAGTAGAGATGAAAATTCTCTCTCTCCAATTTCACCCCATTTATAAAGGACTTCAGTAAGGGGATTAAGACCCACCCTTGGCCATGCCTTAATTTAAGTAACCTAATCAAAAGGTCCCACCCAGCTTTAAGAACATGATTTTCTGGGATACACACAGTCTCAAACTACAACAATATCTAACATTAATTGATCATTGATCAGGTACAAAGCACTGCAATTACATAGACTTAAAAGGTGTGAAACAGGCATACATCAGGAAACTGAGGCACAAAGAGGTTAAATAATGTATCCTAAATCACACAGTCTAATAAGTAGTAGATTTGGGATTTAGAACTAGGCATTATGGCTCTACTACCAACATATTGACTAATACATTTTACTGGAATTTAGAGATAAGGAAAGCTCATCAGAAACATCCAGGCCACCACTTCCACCCTTCAAAAAATATCTAGTCCTATAATTGAGGGGAAATCAGACTATCAGAGACTAAGAGCATTCAAGTTGTACTTCAAAGGATGGGAAGAACTGTGAAAGATGGTTATGGATAGTTTTTGGGGGGAGGGGGCCTAGGCAAGGTAACAAAGAAGAAAAGAATGGGTGTCTAGCTGGGTATGTGGGGTGTAAGATATATTTAGAGAAGCATAGTTGCAAAGGGCTGAAAAGTTAGTTTGGTGCCTTCTTAGGAGGACTTTAAATGTGAAGATGGGATCATGATACCTGCACTCCATTCTGCAGGCAACCAGAGACATTGAAGGTTTTACAGCTAGTGGATGATATTTTAGGACACATACTTTAGGAAGATAATTTGGCTGTTCTAGGTAGCACTGGCAGAATATGATCAAGTTGTTTAGCCATGCTGAGGCTTGATTCTGCAAATAGGAATAATAACCCTGTACATCTCATATGATTAAGACTTAAGACAAAATATGACTAAAGCACCAATTTTTTCTATTCTTATAAAATACTCAGTGAAACAATTTTTAAAGTAAATCACTGACAGCAGCTTATTCTTTTTCATTTGTCATCAAAATAAAACACTTCCAAAATATTCTGATGACTTTTTTTCTTGAAGGTAGGGATTCATTGTATAGTACTCAAACAATGTCTGTTTAATTAGCTGTGCAAGCTCATAGAACCAAAATTAATTACAAATATACTTTTTGTCATCTACATCTAAACAATTATGCATTCTATCTAACAAATAAGACCAGCTGCAAAAGGCAGCATAGAAGTAAGAGTCTAAATAATAAAATAGTATGGAAATAATTCCACAAAACCTGAGTATCACAGTGGATGGCTGCATTATTCATAGAGTAGAACAATACTTAACACATATCAATACATTTCTCCTATAATAGTGAATCCCCCAAGCAAAGTATCCATTCCATTTTGCTACAAGGAGAAATTCCATTTTACAAAGTTGGCTACAGAACCTCATACATATTTTATAGCTAGTAATAGGTATTTTCCCAATATAAATTTCCTGCTCCAGTGTAAGAAACAGTTTGCAGCAGCTGTTGTATAATTTTTAAATTACAAAGACCTTAATCTTCATAATGTGTAAAAAAGTAAGTGATAAAGCATAACAAAAATAAAAACATTTTGGAAATAGCTGTCTCTTCAAAAATTAACAATCCAAATGTTCTGCTATTTTGGCAATTGTAATAGAAAGCTTAAATTCCATAAAGTTTTGAAATTATGTCCGGGCACAATACTCATAGAATAGTAAAAAGGAAAAAAAAGTGTTTTGACCTTCCAAATTTTCAATATTGCAAATTCCCTGTGAAAATGGAATCTGTTTATACCAGTTTATGATTTTGTCATTTTTAAAGCATTGTGGGTAAATGGAAAGGACAAAGAATTGATGTAATTTTATGGCCCAAATTTCAATTTTGTCCCTACCACATTTAACCAAGTGTTTAACACAAGTCACCACAAATCTTGGGGTCCCCATTTCATGTTTGGAAAAAATTATATATTACTTTTTAACCAGACCATTGAGGTGCTAAACTTTTCCAGTTTATGGATAAGTCCTTCTGTTTTTCATTCCTGATATATTTGTTTATTTCTTTTACCATGCTTTGTTTTATCTATTAATATAAGTCTGGTCAAAGGGTTAATAAGGTTAAAACCATGGTTTGAAACCCCAGGCCTTATAAAAATTCAGGGTTTTGGTTACCTGGAGTTTGTAAAAGACATAATGACTAAATGGAAAACTCAAAAGCATGTTCTATTAATGTTTAGTGAGCACCATATTTTTATATGTAAGATATCTCTTCGATCTTAGCATGTATTTTTCTCCATATGTTTACCACTCTATGTGGCTAAAGCCTTCAGTTCTTTATTAATTACCACCTCCTACCAAATGCCTGGTTCACAATAATTTCCATTAAAACAAATAGATGATTGACATTCTATTTAATTTAAATCTGAAGACAACGATAGAATGAAAGAGGTAAAGAAAGACAACAAAGTAAACTTTCCAATGTATATTTCTGAATAGCTCTTATATGTGCGGGTAGATGCCATAAGGTATATAGGGAGTCCATTTTAATTGTATAAAAATGGACATATATAAAAAGTCAAGATGCAAAGACTTTAAATAGGGCACTAAGTAAAAGAAAACTATAATATTTAAATTTTCTTTAGCCACAAACATACACTTCTCTGTCCTTCATCACTTCCTTCCTTTACCAGATATAGTAACATCCTAGTATACGTCCTGGCTTGCTCTACAAGTTGGAATGACTCTTCCAGGTTTATCTAACCTACAGCTCTGTGAAGATTTTCACACCCAAAAGTGTTATAAAACTGAGCATTACAGTTACACAAGGCCATTCAGAACAGCCCTAATTCTGATGAGCAAATACTAATGATGCGTAATTGAATGTCTTAAGATTTTAAATGGCAAAGATAGTAATGACGGCTGTTTAGGCAGAAACGCTTAAACACATACAAATATGATCTTTTGCTAATTGTTCATGCTACTCTTTCCCAGCGAGATTTGAATCTTCCTCAACATAGCATTCAGAAAGTCCCTACATGTCAATTGGAGTTAGTTATAGGAGCTGAAATCTATCTACTATTTCTCTAAGTTTGCTTCCAAATGGGAATATATTCTGAGCCCATGGATATAATTGACTGGCCTTGGATCATTACAGTTACAGAATTTGATCTACTCTGCTATATCTTTTACCAGATTGGCCCTTCTCTACTAGCAAGTTTTCCCTCATATTAATCCTAAAACTGGCTTTCTGGAGCACCTTCTGTCTCGCCCTCATTTGAGTGGTACTAGGGAGTCTTCATTTTGTTTTTCACTGCCCCTTGGGAGGAACTCTGGCAAAAGCATGACATTAGGCTAGGGAACACAGTGGGAGGTTCACTGTGCCCAGGGTAGTCCTAGCTGATCTTTCCTTTCTTTTAAAAATCTGCTCAAGACTATCAACTTCTATGTCAATGACAGAAATAGTAAATTTCAAAGCTGTACTTATATTTCCCAGGGGAGGAATGAGCTAAGTGATATATATACTTGTTTCTCAGTATTCACAACCACACTGCCTTCTTTAACCCTCCACTATCTACCAACATGATGAAAGATTCAAGTAGTCATAAACAAATTATCAGTTTAGTCTCCATTTTCAGAAATAGGAAAAGTATATCAAGTAGCCTTTGCTCAAGTGTATATTGCAATATTCTACATCTGAGAAATAGTTTACCAAAAAAAAGTGGTAAAAACACTGGGGAGAAACAGTATAATATATATCTCTCTCAAAGACTGATCATGCATATTAACATGGTTCTCAGAAGTCCTGCACAAAAAGAGCATGTTTCCTTTAACTCACAGTTGTTCAAACAAATTTGACTGCAAAAACTTTTACCCATAACATTTCTTAACATTGTACAGAACTAATATTCCACTGATTATGACATGGAAAATACAGACTAATGTACAACTTAATGCATACCTTACTACGTAAATAGACCAATAGTAAATTGGGACAGCTGAAGTTTGGTGGAAAGAGCTGCTTAGTGAAATCTATTTCCATTACTTCCATTAGTTTATGTAGGTTAGAATCTGATGGGAGCCAATCAAACACGCTGAGGTCAATGAGAAGATATCCTCACCTACTGAATAATGAATTGTCTTTACATTTGACAATATGTACAACTCTTAAGGGACTCCCATTCATATTTAATGTAGGAAAATTAAAAGGAACAAAGATGAGAATTATGTTTTTAAAGGGAAACAGGTCTCATGTTACCTAGGTAATGTCGAGAACTATTTCAATTCTTAATTTAGATGCACAGGCAAATAGACAAAATGTATGAATTTGTTCATTTGGGTGCTGAGTTTGAGATGTATAAAAGCCACTGTGAACTCCTTTCATGCCACAGGGTCAAAGAGGTCCTTGTTGAGATCATGTTGAATGAGATTTAGCAAATGGAGACAGTAAGTCTGGATTAGATCAGTGATCACTAAGGCTGGCCAATCATCACCATCATTTTAGAACATTGTAAACATTTTTATTCCCATGGCCTTCCTAAAAAAGCTCTTAGTCTGGGAGTGATGTCATCAACATACTGACATAAGACAAAGTCTTCCCTCAGAGTCACCCTATAAAAGGACAAATTCCACTTGCTTAGAATTTTGGAGGATGACAGAGATGGGAGAAGGACTCCACAAATGATGAATCAAAGAAAAAGAATCTACAAAAGCAGGTAGGAAATTGTCATCCCAGACCCATGGGTCCCTATTCCTCCCCCTCACTCGGTTCCATGCACCTTGGGAGTCTCAGGGAGGTGGCACAGCTTCCCAAGGTGGAAACAGACTATACAGCCACTTACAGGAGGAAAATGGAACCCCATGCATATCCAGGCACAGGAACCCAAGTCTGTAGAGACCTAAGGTCTCTAGTAAGCCACCAAGTCTTGTTGCATACAAAAGGGCCACCACCCTGGGTAGGACAGGGAAAGAAGAGACTACAGCAGAACTATTGACAAGAAGTACACTTACTAAATCCAGTTTCTGTTGGATAGACCACCTAAATGCAAAACGGACTTTCTGGATTGACCCCATTTGGCTCCCCAGGGCAAGATACCCTAATGGAGAAGAAACCAGATGCAGGAAAGCCTCACCAAAATGGGGGCGGGGGAAGGGATTAAGCTGAACTGCTGTAAGACAGGAAGGTCCCAGAACTGAAAAGTGTAAGGAAATGGGGCACTGAGTGAGAGGAGAATTTAAATGAATCATAGGGTGCAGGGAGAAAAGTCTGCACAAAAACAAACAGAATAGATCAAGATTCCCAGAAAAGGAACAGAAAAGGAAAATTTCTTTTGGAGGTGAAATAACTGCATGCCAAAAGAGCAATCTTATAAATTGTACCACATATCCAGGGCAAGAATCAGATGAAGGAGAGCTGAGAGAATCTGAACAGCTAAACACAGCCTATTCTAAAGGTCTAGAATAAGTTGGATCAATTATCAAAGAAGAGCCTTAACACAAAGCCAATTAACTATAAAAACTCTAGACAAGAGGGAGAAATAGACCTTCAGAGTTAACTCATCAAGATAATCAGATGCCCAGGTACCAGCAAAAAATTACAAGCCATACTAAGAAACAGGAAGATAGGCTCAGTTGATGGAAAAAATTAAAATTTCAGGAGACTCATGGTTGGAACAACTAATCAAAGAAATTCAAACAAATCTCCTAAATCAATTCAAGGAGATGAAGGAAACTATGGATAAAGAATTTAAGAAGACAATGGGTGAGCATAAGGAACACTTTGAAAGTATAATAAGAAAATAACATTATGGGGATGAAAGGCACAATAACAGAGATTAAAAATACAGTAAAGGCATTCAACACAAACATGTGTCATGGATGTCACAGAAGGAGAAGAGAAGGGAAAAGAGGCAGAAGGAATACTGGAAGAAATAATGGTAGAAAATTTCCCAACCCTCTTGAAGGACATAGATATCTGTGTCCAAGAAGCACAACGTACTCTCATCTGAATAAATCCAAAGTTACCTACTCCAAGACACGTACTAATTAGAATATCAAATGTCAACATCAAAGAGAGAATTCTAAGAGCAGAAAGAGAAAAGTGACGCATAACACACAGGGATACCCAATAAGATTAAGCACCGATTCCTCATCAGAAACCATGGAGGCAAGAAGGCAGTGGTATATTTAAGATATTGCAAGAGAAAAACTGCCCGGCAAGAATTCTTTATCCGGGATCAGATGTGGCTCAAATGGTTGGGCGTCTACCTCCCATATGGAAGGGCCTGGGTTCGAGCCCCGGGATTTCCCATTAAAATAAAGAAAAGTATAGAAGGTGCACGGGCCGCCAGGCCCCGT
>PVKH010010490.1:0-18289 GCA_004027955.1 Chaetophractus vellerosus | reverse complement strand
AATAAAAACATATTTGTCTTGAGTCAACAACTAGCATTTCAGTATTCTATTATGAAAAGAAAAATGGAATTCTGAATTCAGATTTATTTTATTAACATGAAATAAATGGTAAGGGGCTATCTTCACTACAGCAGACTAGACATCAGGTTGAGAAACAGTCAAAGGTATCAAAAAAGAAAAATAAACATGAATAACATCACTTTTATTTTAGATTTTCAAAATAGATAAAAGGTAAGGTAAATAGAATAACCTTATGCTAGAGAAGCAGGTAATTCTTCCATGGTTTTCTAAAAATAAATATTCTGCGCACACTGATTTTTTTTTTTTTTTTGGTATAAACATCTGTTGTTTAATCATTGCTTTTTCAGTAGAGCAAATGTAAAGCATATTTTACTTTAATTAATTCATTAAAGGGAAAATAGCCAAAAGCATAAGGCTTCTGAGAACACTGATTTTAACCACATCACTAGGAATACAATAGTACCTTACTCTCTTTATAGCTGAGTTACAGCTCCCGGAGTAATTCAATTACAGTACATCACTGAACCATATCTGCATAGCAGTAAGTGTAGTTAAACTTTCCAGTCTCTAGAGGTCTCTGCACATCACTTTTTCACTCATTGCCATCCTTAACAACAAAACCTTTCTAAAACAGCTCACTTCAGAAATGTATGGCTAGACTACACATATCCAATGAACCCAGTCAAATTTTTACTCATATTTCTTGACTCATCTTAATCTATTATATGACCAAAGAATTTATAAGGTTATAAGTCAAGCCAAAAAGAATCAGCAAGGGGAAAAAATGGGTTCTTGCCTAAATTTTTAAAAACTATACAAGGAAGATCTTTCCTTCCTGTGATTATCACAAGCGTCCCTCATGTAACACTTTCTCAGCTACATTCACTTCTTCCAAAAATTTATATGGTATCTCATGATTCTGTATAGAGTATACAAAGATCAGTTCAAGTCAACCAATTTTATTTTGATTCTGTTAAGTACTTTGGCATGAGAAAAGTAAATAAATAAGGAAGTTTTGCATGCAATTGCCCAGAATGCAATTTTGATGTTGAGTCAAATATTTGAAGATGGTTAAATCTTTCAACAATATTCTTATTTCTTAATAAAATGAAATTGGCATACTAATATAAAATTGTTTATAATACAAACAAGCATAAAACTTGTTTCAAAATTAGTATTCGCCACTGTGGTTCAAGTCTTGTTAATGGGCAGAGTACAGACTCTTCCTCAAAGTCCTAATTTCATATGCTTAGTTTCTTTTCCATGTGCAACACAGATATCTTCTCTTCTTGAGAATGTGGTTTATGAGAAACATTGTACTGCATTATGTGACTTGAAAAGCAAAGCATATATATCACTAGGGGAAGCAGTGCCAGAGGAGGCAAGCAGCAGATTTTAATATAAAAGTAACAAGAACCTCAGTCCAAAGAAAATCTGTCAGCACTGGGTAAAAGCTTCAACCAGGGTTCCATATTATTGGGAAAAGCTTACTTTAGACCTTGGGTGCAAAGTTTTGTTTTGTTTTTTCAGAATTTTGTATAACAGCATTATGTCTAAGTGTTCCTTTGATTTTAATAACAGTTAGGGCTTAGTATAGGTACTATTTTTAATAACTCCATTTCAAAGGTAATGAAAATAAGGCAAAGGAAGGTTAAGAGATTTTATTAAGTCTATCTAGTTAACAAATCATGCAGCTAGAATTCAAACTGAGATTGTCTTCAGAACCAAGGCTTTTAATGCTTATACTCTATTGTCTATCAAGTAGACATACCCTACTGCAAATTATAAGAGGAAAGAAATGGGATCGTCCATTTGTATCATCAAAAGAAATTATCTTTGAATGGATTGTACAAGGCTTGGGACTGTATAACACAGTGAACTATGTGGTGGATGAGGGATTCTGGTTAACAGTACAAATATGAGAGTATCCTCTCATGAACTAAAATAAATGTACAATACTAATATATAGTGTTAATAATTGCAGGGCATATGGGAAAAATATACCAAATGTAAGCTATGGCCCATAGTAGTGCTGTTTTGATGATGTTATTTCATTATCTGTAACAAATGTTCCACAACAATGCAAGGTGTTGGTGGATGGGTGATGTAAGGGAATTCTGCACATTATGCGTGATTGTTTTATAAGTTCACAGCTTCTCTAATAAAAAATATATTAAAAAGAAAATATCATTCCAAAACTAGTATATCTGACAGAATAATTGTATTATATTTTACTGTTAAGTGTTACTTTTTTCTGTTTGGAGATAATATTAAATTTATATTAGTTCTTATACATGTACTTATCCCAGAAGACATATAACAGAAATACATAAAATATTCATAATATATTCTTTATTCAATTGAATTATTAATATAGTATATCATTATACTTTCGTATTGTTTAGGTATTAACAAACAGACATTTCACTTAAATTTTAAAGTTATAACAATTTTTATCTAATTTCCTAAGCTTCTATGGAAGATTAGTCAAAGACAGAGAGAAATGGGTATTGAGAAAGAAGGGTAGAACAGCTATATTTGCTTGATCTATTTCTTGGTAGCAAGAAATACTCAACATTCACCATTTAAGATAAAGGGCAAAAAATCAATTAAAATAAGGACAAAGTTGATAACATTTTCAAACTATAGCATGTTGATATTTTATGGCAGTTAAAAGCATGGGCCCCAAAAAGGTCAAATAAAATTTTGACCCATGTTAGTTGTGTGACCTTGGTCAATTCCCTAATTTACTAATCCCTAGTTCTTTCATCAATAAAATGTCAAAAATAGCACTGTTTACCTGGTAACGTTGTGAGGATGAATTAAACTCATGTCTTAGCAGAATGCTGGCAAAAAATATTGATTTTTTATTTTAATATTTTATTTTATTTTTAAAGAAGGTTTAAATTACATAAATGTTTCATAAAAAATATAGGAGATTCCCAAATACCCCACCTCCTCCCACTCCCACACTTGCCCACATTAACATTTTTCATTAGTATGGTACATGGGGTGATGAGTGGGGAGGGGTGAACCTGGGGCATGTCTCTAATGCATATGAATACGTTCAAGTGGTCATTGGGTGTTGTCTCAGTGAATGGAGACTCACACAATAACCAAAAAAATATTGAATTCCCATCCTAGGAAGTCCTGCTACATTCTCTGATAGAGCAGCAAGAATTCCCTGAGTACATGGACAGTGCCTAGCAAAGGAAGACAGACCATTATGCCAGGCCCTTGATATTGGTGGTTGTACTTATGAGCCTTTTCTAGTGAAATTGAAACTTAGCCTAGTATTAAACATTGCCTAAGAGTTACCTCCTGAAAGCCTCCTTGTTGCTCAAATGTGGCCTCTCTTTAAGCCAATCTCAACATATAAATGTCCCCCAGCACGGGACATATCCCTCGGGGATGAGCCTCCCTGGAAGTGAGCGATAAATCTGGAAAAAGTCCTTGAGTAAAAGGAGGAAATATTAAACACAAATGAATTCTTATGGCTAAGAGATTTCAAAGTGAGTTGGGAGGTCATTCCAGAGGTTACGCTTATGCAAGTCTCAGCAGGATCGCATTTACTGCCACAGTAAACAGTGCTTCAACCAGTGGGCTACTGAGGGCTCTAGAGACATCTAGACACAATATTGATTTTAACAATTTTGTGTTCATGACAGTGGGATGTTATATCAAATAGTTACAATTAAACTTTTTTGCATGTACAATTTTGACAGTCTCTTATTCCTTCCTGTTACCAAAATGTTATTGCTGATGCTCACTAGATGACTTTACAGCTCATTTTAATGAAAAGCTTGAGATCATAAACAAGGCTTAGGAACATACCCCCATACTCTCTGTTCCAAAATATTCTCCCATCATTCTTGCACCTCATTTTTCTCCACATTTTGGTTTGTGTTGATGCAGTTTTTCTCTTTAACATACCCTCCTTGCTGATGATTACCAAACAAAACTAAGCCTGACTGTTCTGCCTCATAAGTAAATCAACAGAAAAAAAATAAAGAAAATAATTCCCATCCATAGAAGGAGTTCATTTAACTTAGCAATTTTACTATTCCATCAGGCTCCAAACCTAGATAGAAAACTGTAAATCCTTCAATTGTAAACTCTCCTTGTCTTAGTTTCCAGACTGTTGTAACAAATAACACAAAATAGGCTGCTTAAGCAACAAGTATTTATTGTCTCATGGTCTCAGAGGCTGGAAGAATTGTTTCCTCCCATAACTTGGCTTTACCTTCACATGGCAATGTTCTCTCCCTTCTCTTCTGGATTTCCATGGACTTCTGCTTCCAACTCTTCCCCATGACTTTCTTTAAAAAAGACCTCCAGTAATAGGATTAAGACCCATCCTGACTCAGCATGCCACATCTTAACTAAAAATAACATCTTCAAAAGGTCCTATTTATAATGGGTTCACAGACACAGGAATGGTAATAAGATTAAGAAAATGTCATCATCCGCTCCCCTCCCTGGGGAAGATAATCTACCACACTCCTTAATTACTTTAAATAAAACATCATAGAATTGAATTAGTTTTCAATTGAAATATTTTATTTTCTCATCTTATCCATATTAGCAGAACTATTTCATATAAAATTCATTATTACCTCCGACATATGTAATAGAAACAGTGCCTTGATTGTTTAACAAGTATTAATTAAAGACCCGATATCTAGCCAATTAGCTCTTTCTGGGTATTGTGAGCTATAGATAAAAGAAACATATACTAATATTAAACATTTAGTTCTTGCATTCAAGGAGTTGAAAATCTAGGTACAGAAACAAAACTTTACAAATATACTGAATTAATAATACAGTATAATAGAATTTCTAAAAAGAAAAAAAAATAGCAGACTAAGGTAGAAAAACTTCACCAAAACTACTGAGTAGAAGCTTCACTCTAACTAAACCTCAGGTAGTTAACAGAAGTTTTTGATTTTGGTCTTAAAATATAGGATTAAGTTGTATAGGCCTAACTAAAGTTCAAACATGGAGAAGAATACTGTATGAAATGAATTATAGCTAGAAAAAGAATACAATCATTCTGTTATCTATAGAAAAATATTAGTACCATTTTATTTTTTGAGAAACCCTGTATAGTTTTTAAATTAGGTCTCATAGATTTGTTTTGGTATTCTCAAATGAAATGAATTAGAGAAATAAATGATCATACTGTCAGCAATTATGAAATAAATTTCCTCTATGCATCACAAAATGCTGATGACAAACACAGCACCTAATAACATATCGTGGGGAAAGGTGAAGCCTTTTTGGCAATTTAGAATTTATAAAAAGAAAAACAATATGTCCATTGTCTAAAAATTGGTGCAGACTTGTCATCACATGAGTGAGGATCCCATGTTTGTATATTTACAATATACAGAAACATTGAGATAGTTTTCACCAAACACTGGCATAAATTTTCCTAAAAATACAAACCTTTTAAAAGAAATGAAATTTGTAGTTCCTTAGCAAAAGAAATCACATGGAAAGGTAAATGGCCATATTCATTAAACTTACCTTTATAAACAAAACTTCATCATCATCCTTCCTGTAGAGCCAAGATTTAAGATCCTGTATATTCAGTTCATATTCTATTTATTGTAATACTTGACCATTATCTGGAGCCACAGAGTATCTAAAATTTCTCTGGCCTAAATTGAGCAAAATACACTTAATGATCTTCACAAACATTTCAAAATATTGAACTCTGAAAAATCATTTATATCTTTCCACCATCAAAAGGTATTTAAATAGATGGCAAACAACCATCAATAAGATCTCAAGTTTCTGCAATATTAGTCTATATTTGTTTAACTTTCTTCTTGTTCTTACTCATATACCCTTTGAAATTTAACCTTAATAACTCATTTGGATGTTCCTGTATTGATATTTCACTCCCCAAATATGATTTTCTGTATAGTCAAATTGGATCTTCAACGATATTATTAATCTTTCTACAATTTCCCAGTCTCTCAGCTCTGCTTTCTTTCTTTAGTTTATAGACACTTGCATTTTTCCATGCCCACAACTTACTAATACATTGATTTTCTATTATAAATCATGAGCATCACTAAGCAAATAAGAGTGACAGTTAGCTATAACCTGGCAAGGTTTACACATACACACACACAAAGAAATATAAAAACAATTCCTTAAGTTTGTTTTAGAAAATATATGATTAAAAAGGATCAATTATCTACCCTTCCACACCTTCTCCCACACACACACAAATACCCTGGTTGAATTTTCCAACTTTTTTTCCTAAGTCACGAGAGAAATAAATATAAATAGGTAAGTAGGCAGTTAGGTAGATTATAGATAAAGATGGAGATGATAGGTAGATGATCGATAGATAAATAGATAGGTAGATAGATAGAAGGATAGATAGATAGATAGATAGATAGATAGATAGATAGAAAGAAAGAAACATAAATAAGTGTATACACAGAAATAAACCTTAAAGGAGAAAAATGGATTAAATTTATGTTTTACTTCTTTTTGTATGCATCCAGCTCTATGTTCTTCTGTGTTTTAGGTGAAAATTTTTTCAAAAGCAGTTGTACACATTCTTTCCAATTGTGACACAGGTGATTACGTTTACCTACACAGCAAACAATGGCCCACGGATTTTGACATGCATCCCATCCTCAATTATCACAATACGTTTGAGAAGTAAAGCAGGTAATTCATAGGCATTCTGTATGTTTTGAGAGTTGCCTGCATGACATGAATTAAGTAACTTAATAAATATATAAAAAATAAATTTAGGCATTTAAGATCTCAATAATTGTTTCATTATTGAGAATTCTATAGTTAATGTTTCTATTCTTTATTAGAGAGGTTGTGGGCTAACAGAGCATTCATGCCTAAAATACAAGATTCACATATACCACCCTATTTCAACATCTTGCATTAGTATGGAACAATTGTTAAACTTGATGATAGTACATATTTTTATAATTGTACTTTTAACTATATTCCATGGTTTAACTTAGGATTCACTGTTTGTGTAGTGCAGTTCTATGGTGTTTTACTCTTCTAGGCTTTGGAATGCAATATACTAAAAATGGGTTGGCTTTTATAATGGGGATTTATTAGCTATAAGACCATTAAAATGTTCAGATCAAGGCATCATCAGGTGATACTTTCACCCCAGAGACCAGCTTCCAGCAATCCTGTACTCCTCCGTCACATTGCAAGACACATAGTGGCAGCAAATCATCTTTCCCTTCTCTTCCAGATTTCATTGCTTTTCAGCCTCTGGCTTGCATGACTTTCAGTTTCTGTGGCTTTCTAACTCTGCATTCATTCCATTTATTAAAAACTCCAATAAAAGGATTAAGCCCCACCTTGGGCCACATCTTACTGATGTAACCTAATCAAAAGGCCCATAACTGAAATAACCTAAACAAAAGCTCTCACAATAGGTTTATACCCAAAGGAAAGGACTAGCTTTAAGAACATTAATTTCTGGAATCCATCCAACTTCAAACTGTCACACGTGGATGTTTTAAAAATATTTTATTCTGTTACCATATATACATCATAACATTTCCTTTTTCAAATATATTCAGATAGAAATTTCAGTGCTGTTAATTACATTCAAACTGTTATCAGCACCACCCATTACCCAAACATTTCCATCACTCCAAATGAGAATCCAATTTATGTTAAACCTTAACTTCCCATTCCCTATACCACTCCTTGTCCCCTGGTAACCTATATTTAAGATTCTGATTCTATGGGTTTGCTTATTTTAATTGTTTCATAACAATGAGATCATGCAGTAAGTGTCCTTTTGTGTATGTCTTATTTCACTCAACATGGTATAACACATTTTGTTTATCCATTCATTGGTTGATGGACTTGGGTTGCTTACTTCTTTTGACAATTGTGAACAATGCTGCTATGAATATTGGTGTACAAATACGTGTTCTAATTCTTTATTTCATTTTGTGCATATACCTAGTAGTGGGATTGTCAGGTCATATGGTAGCTCTATAGTTAGATTTCTGCATAACTTTCAAACTGTCTTCCATAGCGGCTGCACATTCTACATTACCACCAGCTAGTATTTTAAAATTGATTTTATTTTTAATTTTAAACGAGTTTTAACTCTTTCTAGGTATTTCTTACACAAGCCATATTAATAAGTTGAGCAGGTGGGAAATTTTCATGTGTAGGAAAACAAAAACACAGACATGCATTTTTCCATGTACTGAAAAATGTAAGAAATGGGAAAAAAAGCTCTCAAAAATTCCCATCACTTTATATATCCATCTAGCAGAAGTGGTGTCCACATACTCTAATCATCTTCCTGTGGATATGGATGAAATCTCTGCTCTTAATACTCTCCTCTCCTCTAGATTTCGTCCTACCTCCCTCTTTCATTACATTGTTTCAATGATCCATATTTATGCCTCCTGTTTCCACATTTACCCTCTCTACTGGTAACTCCCATAAATATGCAAACATATTATTACTCCTATATTTTAAAAAATTCCCTTGATTTCATTTTCTCCTTCCCCTTTATGGCAACTATCTGTAATATGTTACTTAGGTTGTGTCTAATCCTTCTCATTATCTTCTGAAACAATTCTATTAGCTTCATGCAGACACTTCTCTACTAATTATTTTTATTCTGTGCATGTGAAAATCTTTTTACAAGGATCATCAACATTGTGAAATCAAACAGCCATATTCTATCAGCAAACTTCTGGATATATAAACATTATTTCATCTAATAAATAACTCCATCCTTTAAATACTTCCTTTACTTGACTTTAGTATATTACCGTATTTTGTTTCTTCTGACATCCTTCACTCCTCCTATTCAGTTCCCTTTGCTGATGTCCTCTCTTCTCTCTGGCCAGTTAATATTGGGATGTTCCAGAACTCAATACTTATACTTCTTTTGTCCCCCCATGTACTCCTATTCCCTTAGTGAATTCATCTAAATATAGGGCTTTAAATATCACCTCTATGAAGGCAACTTCCAAATTTATATCTCCAGGAAAGATTCTCCCCTTCACACTAGCCTTATATATTTAAAGGCCAGGCTTATATATCTATCCTAGATATTGACTATGGAAATCACAACATGTTCAGATGTAAACTGTTCTCACAGCCTTCTGCATTATTCAAATGGAAATTCCATCCTTCTAGCTATTTCAGCGAAAACCTTTGAAATGTTCTTTGGAAACTAACTGTTTTAGTTTCCTGGCTACTAAAATGTCATGCAATTAGTTGGCTTGAACAATGCAATTTATTAGCTCATGGTTTTGAGGGAAGGCAAAGTAAAAAACTGAGGTGTCAATAAGGCAATTCTTTCTCTCTGCAAATTACGGTGTTCTGGGGCTGGCTGCTGTTGATCCTTGGTCTTGTTTTTTCTATAACATGGCAATGCACATGGCAGACTTTTCCAGGTTCATTTGACTTCCAGTTTCTGGCTGCTCCCTCTGACATTTTCCTTGGTGGCTATACTAGTCAGGGTTCTCCAGGAAAACAGAATCAACAGAAGATATTTGTAAATAGTGTGAGATTTTATAAACAGTGTTGAAAACACTCTCATCTAGATCTTTGCTTCTTGTAAGTGTGGAAGTAGGAGAATCCAGTGATGATATTTTGCGTATCTCCATTGCCAACTCACATCATGGACTGTTAGTGGCCTCTTCATTATTGGGAAGGGAGTCATAAGTACCCTTGAGTCTAATTATAGTAGAAAGCCAAATGCAAATCTCCCAGAAACACTTCAGAAATCCCATGTTTAAGATTCTGTTCCTCAAGAACCATTCCTGGTACCAAACTGTATTAGTCAGGGTTCTCTATGAAACCAGAATCAACAGGAGGTATCTGTAAATAGTATGAGATTTTATAAAATTCTCTGATGTGACCATGGCAATGCACAAGTCCAGATTCATCAGGCAGGCTGCAAACCAGGGGCTCCGATGAAGGTCTTTGATGAGCTCCCAGGAGATATTAGCTGCCCAATGACAAGCTGGGAAATTCTCTCTGAATGCTGAAATCACTTCACCTTTTAAGACATTCAATTGATTGGATAAGGTATCACTCACCGCTGAGGGCAGTCTTCCTGGTTGATTGTAGATGTAATCAGCCATCTATGCAGTAAACTCACTGATGACTAAAGCCCATAAACTTCCTTGTATTACAATTAGCCCAGTGCTTGCTTGACCAAACTGGGCACAATTACCTAGTCAAGTTGACACATTAGCCTAACCATCACAGTGGCCTCTTCTATAAGGCCTCCAGTAGTAAGATTAAGACCCATCCTGATTAATTTGGGCCATACCTTAAATGAAGTAACCTCACCAAAATTCATATCCAAAGAAATGGATTAAGAACATGTTTTTCTAGGGTACATAGCTCCAAGATAGCACAGATACCTCTCTTTGTTTCATACCCCACATAAAATCTATCTGAAAATATTTTTAAAATGATGAGACTCCAACCTCTTCTCATGACTTCTATCACTGAAAGCCACCATCAGCTCTTACTTGGATTAATTACATACCCTAAAGCAATATCCTAATTGATCTACAGTCTAGCTTTATCACACTGTCCATAATGATTCTGATAGTATATAATTGAAGCTGTTTTAACATCATCCCCCAAAATTCTTACAATACTCTAAAATGTAACAAAAATGGATCTCAGAGACATCTCCTACTATTGTCTACTAGCTCATTTTCTCTGGTCACAGTTATCTCCTTCTTTAACTTACTAGGTATGCCCCTGCCTGGAATGTATTTCCCTGAAGATCTACAGGGTCCACTTAACACGTCTTGTTATTGAATGCCCACTTTTCAGACTTATTAATGTGTATGTCTCTGTTGCCTCAACTGAGACTCAAAATTTAAATATTTCCATTTTTTTGCATAGATAATTCAACAAAATAACAAAATGCTATTTTTTGTGTGTGTTTATTTGAACTTTGGAGCCTTTATAATATTAGATCTTAAAGAGAAAAGTAGGAATAAATAAAATCTTTAAATTTAACCTTTCACAAATATTGAGGGAAACAAAATTTCAATCTCAGAGGCTCAGTGTTGGGGGGATGCACATAAATTAATTATTGTATCCATGAGAATTATTTTGTTTTTCAAATACTCTTTCTATTACTACCATATAAGGTTGGAAAACTTCCACAACTGTCAGATAAGTTGCCAGAATTCAGAATTTAGAAAATATAATCTCTTTTTCCATCACTCATAAATCAACCTTGTTTTTCTAAAAATAAAGTTAATAAATGAGGATTAATAAAAAATAATTACTCCTGCCATTGAAGGAAACCATTAGTACTGATGGATAAAACAACCAAGAACTACTGATGAGTACAACAAATCTCAAGTTCTGTTAAGACTGTGGTTCCCTACATACTTATTTTTACCAACTGAATAAAGTGCACACAAATGAATAATGAGCCACATTCAGTCAAACTAAGACACAGACAGTATGAGTAATTCTTAAGTCTGAAAGAAAGTCCACTTGAAAATATTTTTGATTACACAAATTAGTTGAGGCTTGAGGCTTGTAGGAAAAATAATGATATAATTTTCCTATGCCTGTAGCTAATAAAACAAGGATTAAGATACACAAATGGCACTGTGAGCTTAACAGATCTCCATACAAATCAACTAATTCATGGGTAGAATTGCAGAAGAAAACAGAGCATAATCAGTTCTTATTCAATACCCCATGTTGCTTATTGAAGGTGGTGACAGGGTGCTTACCTTATGTAAGCATACATTAATAGACATATAAGAAAATATCTTATTTCCTTAAAGATGGAATAGTTCTGGCATTACATAATCAAAATAAAATCTGGTTTATAAGTAGAGTATTATACATAGAAATCTTGATTACTGTTAATAAAACTTTTATATTAAAACATATATATTTTACATATACTGTAAAGGTCTAGAAACATAACTGCATAATAAATTTATAAAATTCTAGACTGTTAAGAATAGGAAGAGCAGTTGAGATGGCAAATACTATATTTTCTCCTGTCTCATTGCTTATTCAAATAAATGTATGATTTAGTCTTCAATAAATACATACATATGACAGATATAAATTTTTAATCTTAATAAATTATCAGATGCCTCTTACCCCCTTCTTTTCTCCCCCCTCATTTTTCCTTTATCTGCCACTGTATATTTATTATTTGTATCATTGAAATGTTTTTTTTCCCTTCAGATACGTTCTGCTGTAAGACAAGTGGTGTTACCCTCAGAAATAAGAAAAGGTGTAACTTAGTGCTTCCCACTGCTCGTGAGTACAAAAATATAATGATGTTGCATATTTTTCAGGCCATTTCCTGGCATGTTTTTCTTAAAAATAAGTAAATTAAAGGGGGAATGTGTTTTATTTCAGCAGATATGTGGTGTCAATTTATTCTGGAGAGGAAATAAAGATCAGTCATACCCTACCTATTATTTTTAAAAAGCCAAACCAAAATCAAAAATGAAAATATACCCTCAGAAAATATTTTCCTAATTTATCCTATCAAATTATCTGCTTATTATGGATATAATTTTGAAATGAATAATTTATAAATGGACTCAGGGTTTGGTGAATTTTTTGCTTTTTAGTTATGGCCTGATCATATCTAGTGCTATCTAAACAAGCTTAGAGCAATGGTCTATTACATGAAATTAAATTTAAATTGCCTGTAGTAATGCATAATCCCAAACAAAGGACATAAATATTCGGGTTTTCTTTCTATGTTCCAAATAAAATGACCTAATAAAGTACATAAAGTATAAAGATAAAAAGCTACCTTTTTAATAATATAAAATACTGAACAATAGTGGAGATCTAAAACCAAGGAGCAGGTATTGAAGAGAGGTAAGATATTTCTGGCTAATAATATGCACCCAATGTTTTCTATTTTTTAATTAACTCAAACCAAGAAACAACATATTGAACATCTATTCTATGTGAAGTCTGTATTAGTCAACAATTAGGCTCAATTTCTACCCATGATGATTTATCCTCTAATGACCAGATATGTGCAAGTCTGATTGAAAAGAGTTACAAGAGAATTGCAAATAGGTGGTTATGAAAGGATAAGGGAAAATTTCATTTTAAAGGAAAAAAATTATTTTAAATGGGATTCTAGGAATGTTTTATTTAGAATCACAGCCAATACAGACTTTGGCCAAACATTGAACTATCTTGAATACCAACCATTTTAGGAAGATTGGACTTCCTCTTATGAACAATGGGGAAATAAAAATTTATTTGGGTTTGCAATATGAAAGGTTATTTTTTTAAAGACATGTGAATATGGAGGTACTATGGAAAATGAATTAAGGAAGAAAGTGACAAGATGAAGGAAGAAAAAGTAGGTTATTTTAGATATTTAATTCACTTGATGATAAGGATCCGAATGCAAATGCATTAAGGATAAAAAGAAGGAAAGAGATGAAACACATTTCAATTGGAGTTCCCATGGGTCTAGCAATATTATTTTATTCTTTCCCTTCTATATATGCAACTTGATAATTGCACAAAAACACCTGATATCTTTTCTCACATATATGTTGATGACCCTCAAAATATATTAAAAGTATATTAAAAAATTATTATCAGGAACCCAGGTTTTATTTGGGTAAGGCCCCCTATTAATCCAATAAGAATAAAGAAAGTATAAAAAGAAAATAATCCTGGGGGCCGGCTGTAGGCCAGTGGATAGGGCACTGTGTTCATCACATGGGAGGCCCAGGGTTCAGTTTCCAGGGGCCTCTCCGGGCAGACAGACCACCTTGAGAAGGGCAAGTCGCCCGCAAACGGAGGAGAGCCGCCCGCGCGGTGAGCTTACTCGGCCCATCACCACAACAGGGGTAGACAGAGCAGACACAGAAGAACACAAAAATGAACACGGCAAGAGCAAGCAGAAAGAGGGGATATGTAACAAAAAAAAAAAAGAAAGAAAAGAAAATAATCCTTATCCATTAATCTTTGCCCCCATTTAAGATAAACTCAGAAATGTAGAATTGCAGTCAAAATATATTTTTTAAAAATCATGCCTTTGCCACTGTTTTAGTTTCCTAGGCTGCCCAAATACCTGAAATGGTTTGGGTTAAACAACGGGAAATTTTTGCTCACAGTTTGAGGCTGGGAAAAAGTATAAATCAAGGCATCATCCAGGCAATGCTTTCTTCCCAAAGACTGTGACGTTCTGGAGCTGGCTGCTGGCCATCCATGAGCCTTAGCTTGTCATGTCGTAAAGCATAACGTGGTGTCTTCTGGTCTCCCCCTTCTCTTCCACGTTCCCTTTATGTTTACTGTGACCTTTCTCTATAATTCTGAATTTCATTCTACTTATAAGGGACTACAATAATAAGATTAAGACCCAGTTAAGTCCACACCTTAACTGAATTAAAATCATTAAAAAGGTCCCACTTGCGATGGGTTCACATCCACAGGAATGGGTTAGGTTTAAAAGCATGTTTCAATGGGTACATAAGCTCTGACCCACCACAATACTATGATCTCTAAGCAAGCAAACAAACATAAAAACCAATTCTTTGTCATAACCAAGAATTGCTCACTGCAAGTGAACTTTATGTATAAAGAGACATGCTTTCTATGATAACTTTTATGTGTGATGCATTCCTAAATGCATATCATAATCAAATATGAGAAAGTTGGATGAAACATTTTTCAGTAAAAAAAATAATTTATTTTTACAGTTCTAAGTATACATTTTAGCTTTTCTGAAATCAATGTACATCTTGAATTCATGTTTTACTTTGAATGTAGCACTTGATAATTTTTTATGAAATATTTTCATTTGATTTTACTTCTTACAATTAATGATGCCTTAAATGAATTTACTAAAAAAATCTTGCTTTTTAGAAATCTATTCTTCAAATTTTTCCATTATTTTATATGTTCACTTTCTTTTTGTTTTCTTTCCAAATAGTTTAAGAACAGTGAAAACAAATAATCCTAAGATTCATTGCCTGAAGCACAATAATAATTTCTAACTTTACCTGAGAGAAATTAAGTTTATGAGATGTAAGATTCTTATCACTTTCCCATTTTCCACTCATTTCATAAGTAATTACACAAATGCAATAAAGTACTCAAATAATTGCACAAAAATGCTGTTCAAAGATAGCTAGCAGGCAGCACTATCATTTGATGACTTAAAATCATTATTCATCAGCTAGAATAAAACAGTCAGAATTAGAATTTAGTGTAAATATAATAGATTAAAAGTTTTGATGTTTTATCTATCAAAGTATGGGCTGTGTACAATTTAGCATATGTAAATGAATGTCAGTGCAGATGATTTTATTACTATTCAACATTTTGCTAAAGAGTTCACTGTAAGATGGTAATTGTATATGAAAATATTTCTGGCCCTTTGATTGGAATATTTGTGGTCTAACAAGACTTTTTCCAAATTCCAGGTGCTAATATACTACTATTTTGGTATGTATGGTATCTTTTTATTGGAATTTAGTAGAGGCAGGGGTACAGGCACAGTATTTAACAAAAGATGCAGCACAGTTACCAAAGAGGTGTCAACGATCATGTGTACCAGCTGTGTATCAGCTCTGAGAATAGCTGAGAAATTTTTTAAAAACTTGTCTTCTTATTAATTCTAGAATTATTGACCTTTTCCATTAAAACTTTAGGATATATATGTTCTTAATCTGGAGAGTCATAATAGTGATATAGAACTTCTAAGGCATCAAAGATAATTTTAGCATAAATTTTAAGGACCAGAAAACCTCCTGAGGGTGTTTTGTAAAATTGTTACCCAAACTTATCTTATTTACAATCAATAAATTTAACTAACACCAACTTTAGTGAGAAGAAAAGATTTTTTAAAATTAACAGTAAAGCAAAATATGCACAACCAGGTTAAGCACAGAGCAAGCACAACTGGCCGAGTTAAGAAAACACAATTTTATTGTGTGTCTCTACCACCCCTAATCCAAATCCTTAAAATTGTTTCAGCATGCAAAACTTTCACTGGTCCCTGGATGAAAGTTCTGGCACACTTTATGGTTTTCCTCTCCTTCTTGGTAATAAATGGCACTATAGTAACATTTTTAAAAAACAGATTTATTGAGACATAATTTACATACCATACAATTCACCCATTTAAAGTATACAATTTAATGACTTCAAGTATATTCACAGATATGTTCCACCATCACTACAGGCAATTTTAAAACAATTTCATCTCCTCAAAAAGAATCCGCATACCCTTTAGCTATCTACCTCCTTCCCCCACAACTTGCCACCTACCCACCTGCCCTAAACATCCACTGATCTACTTTCTGTCTCTCTATATTTCCCTGTCCTGGAAATTCCATATGAAAAGAATCATATAATATTTGGTCTTTGTGACTAGCTTATTTCCCTTAGCATAATGTTTTTAAGGTTCATCTATATTATAGCCTGTATCTGTACTTCATTCCACCTTATGGCCAAATAATATGCCATTGTATGAATATAACATTTTGTTTCTCCATTTGTAAATTGATGAGCAGTTGAGGTTTTGTGCACCTCTTTTATATTATGAATAATTTTGCTATAAATATTCATATACAAGTTTTTGTGTAGTTATATATTTTCACTTTTCTCAGGTATAATCCTACGAGTGGAATTGCTGAATCGTGACAACTCTTATGTTTAATTGGTAAAACTCCTTTTTCACATGTTGTTAGTGTGTTCATGTAATGAAACTGTGAATTAGTTTAATCTGATGTCCCTGAGTCTTTCATTTTATGAGAGCTCATGACCTATTCAAACCTATAATAACATATATTCTGTGAAAAATAATTTCCATAATAATTAACTTAATACATTTTTAAAAGAGGACTAAGTATTCATTTGAAAACGTACTACATTTGAATCATATTTTCCAATAAAATGGTAATTCAATTATACATTCTGTTTGTTAGAAGGCACAAAAAGGTTAGTATACTTCTTAATTAGCTGCATGGCTTGGTTATGTCCATGTGTGGCAGATGGCTAAGGTTACATTTGTCCCTGTGTGATACCTGCTGGGCACCTCTCTCCTAAAATCTGTTGTCCTATAAGTTTGCATCACCATGCTGAGTGATCATTGATAACTCATTTAGCTCTTATATGCCCAGAAATCTATATCTAAACCTTTTAAAATGAGGACTTCTTGCCCATCTGAGCCTCTAGGAAGTGGATTCAAGACCATCTCAAGTACTTCACCCACTCATTCCTTTTGGGTTCAAATCTGGCCATGGAAAATTCTCTTTTACTCCCTGGCTCTGTCACCAAAGTCAGTATTTTAAACTTCCCAACTCAATTCAGTCCCCTGGACATAATCTGCTTCATCTTGCTTACTCTTGTCAGACACTAATTATTCATACTCCTACTTGCAACAAAAATTTTCAGAGTTTTCCAAGTAGTTCCATCAACTACCCCTTTACTATGCTGGAGTGAGAAGGTAGCACCATCTCACCCACTCTACTCATCAGAGGTACTCAGAATATAGCAATCATTCCTTACAAATAAATCTCTTCCATAATCCAGTCACACCTCTTTTATATCCTTGAGCAAACTATAGGTTCTAACAATTTCCTTTTAAATCTACATGAATGGTCGGCCTCATTTACAATTTTTATGTCTGCTACAGTAATGTTGAACTTGAGACAGAAAAGATTCAATCTAGCATCCTGTTACCTGTGGATAATATTACTTGCCACACTCCAGAGCTGTTTGTGGATGCCCACATAGCTCTTGAGTATGAAAGGCATGTGTCATAAGGACATTTTAGGCCATGTGCTCTTTAGAGAATCTCCTCCAAGAAAAGCACCATATAGTATCACAGTAAGTCTGCTAAAAATAGAAAACTATCACAAGAACGAGTTTCCTCATAGAATAAGTAAAGAATTCAAAAGGTAGAACATTTAGTAGAGGTTCTCTGGGAGAATGGCAAGGAATGAATTAAGTATTTTATTGATAAGCCAACATTGAGTGGCGAAAGTTGACCTTTATTTATCAACTCAAAATTTGCCCAATATTGGAAGGAAGGAATTCACATCTCTTTCTAGGTATTACCAAGAAGAGAATTTTATAGTACCTCAATGAGATATTATGGTTTTAGGAAGATCTTACCAGTCAGAATGGCTTTGCTTCCTAATTCTGTTATTTTATCTTCTATCAGATATTTTATTTTTTTTTATTTTTTTTTAAGATTTATTTATTATTTATTACATATCCCCCCCCC
>PVKH010010489.1:0-18221 GCA_004027955.1 Chaetophractus vellerosus | reverse complement strand
ATCTATGTCTGATGGCAAAGCCCCAAAACGTGTGTAACTAACAGAGGCGTTATGCCACACTTAGGGATGTGCATGTTGGGGGTTGTGGGAGGGGTGGGGGATGGCATATGGGTACTCCTGGAATCTCTGTGTAACATGTGTGTAATCAATGAATCCTAAAAATGTACATAGATATATAAAAAAATAAATAAAAAATTAATAAAAAAAAACAATAGAGAGAATTAACAACAACAAAAAAAAATTGATACTTTAAAAAGTTCAATATAGGATACTTTACCAGAGCCTAAATCTGAGAAGGAAAAATAAAGAAAAGTAAGTCAGGAAGAAAAGACCAATTATTTAATGACCACAACCTATGTGCCAGATGCTGAAACTCTTTGAACTCAGTGTCCTTTTATAAACAGCTAGGTTGAATGTGGTGATCACTGATTTACCTCTAAACTATAAACTCATGGGGGAAGGAATATTATATATTTACCAATTATAGTAAGCATTATATGTTTTTGCCTGACCAGCATCATTTTCTGGTAACAACATCATGTTTTCCCTTAGGATGCATGTCCCTCTCCACTCTTGGATGATTTTTCCAACTTTACCCTATGCTCAAAGCGTGCCAAAGTGATTGTTTCAGGGTTGGCCACAGGACAAAAAATCAGAGCCAATAATATTCAGTATCAAGATTTTTCCTGTGACTATCAAGAGAGAAGCACACTCTCTTATGGACTTGATTCTGTGAAGGTAAAAGCCTAGAGCTTCTTGGGGGCTACAAAGAGGAGGGAGACAGAGAATGGAAGCAACGCTAGGGGAAGAGTTGAGTGCTGAACAAAGCAAAAGTTACCAGACCCTGCTGACATTGTTTGTGTCTGCTGACACAAATGACTCAAATGAAACCGGATTGTCCCCTGGGCTTTTCAGTTTTGTGATTCTATAAATTCCCCCTTTTCCCCCTTAAAGTCAGTTTGATATGAGTTTTCTATTGCATGCAACTAAGAAGAATCTCAAATGAAATATATCCCCAAGGGCTTGCACATATTATATACATGACATATAATTATTGATAAAATAATCACTAAATAATCAATGAATCATATTCGGAGTTTGGTCATAGTCCTACCTTTTCCATTAAGCAGTCAATAGTAACTGGAGTTAATTAGTTGGAATTGGAAATGGTACTGACATTATAATCTAACTCAGTTGAAACTATGGTTCAAATGTATACAAGACTCAATAACATCCATTATCTAAAATGAGGTCTATTAGTATTTTTATTATTTCCTAACTCATATTTTATTTTGTTCTAGTTCTCTAGATTTTAATAGACATTTCTTTAAAGAAGATATACAAATGGTCAATAAGCACATGAAAAGGTGTGCAGCAGTATTAGTCATCAGGAAAATGCAAATCCAAAACACAATGAGATACCACTTTACACCCACAAGGATGGCTATAATATAAAAGACAGACAAGTGTTCCACCATTCAGTGCTGGTGGAAATATCTACTGGTGCAGTTGCTTTGGGAAACATTTTGGCAGATTTTCAAAAAGTTAAATAGGTAGGTACCCAGGATAACTGAAAACATATTCACGCAAAAAACCTGTACAAGGATGTTCATTTCAGCAAGTTTTTGTAGCCCTTCTACAGAAGTAGGAAGGACCCCACAAACCATTGATTCATAT
This sequence comes from Chaetophractus vellerosus, assembly GCA_004027955.1. Classification (NCBI taxonomy): domain Eukaryota; kingdom Metazoa; phylum Chordata; class Mammalia; order Cingulata; family Chlamyphoridae; genus Chaetophractus; species Chaetophractus vellerosus. Next base: position 16,544 of record PVKH010010489.1, on the reverse strand, counting down.
GTTGAGGCTATGATGCCACACACCAACCAAGAAAATATGAAAAGTTTATTACTCATATAATAAGGTTTTATGGGGAGAACAGCCTTGCTCCCAAGCAAGTCCAAAAATGGCTTGACAGATCAGGGAAAAACAGACTAATTTGGGGATATTTTTGGTGGTTAGGGGATGGGGCAGGGGTGAGAGTTCCTGCCTGTGGTTTGAACTCTCAGCTGGAACCAAAGAAGGGAGTACCTGGGCTTTTTAATTAGCTTCCCAACGTGTGGGGCAGAAGGTAAAGAGAGAGAGGTAAGACTTAAAAGCTATCAGTGGTCAAATATCAAAAATGGAGTCAGGAATTTTGTTACACAGGTTTATTTATATAGCTAAAAGGTGGAAATAACCCAAATATCCACCAACTAATGAATGGATAAACAAAATATAGTATTCCATAAAATGGAATGTTATTAGACATTAAAAAAGAATGAAGTACTGATGCATGCTACAAAATAGATGAACCTTAAAAACGTTATGCTAAGAGAAATAAGCCAGTTTCATGTAATCACATATTACATGATTCAATTTATATGAAATGTCTAGTATAGATAAGTCTTTAGAGACAGAAATGAAATAAGTGTTTGCTTAGAGCTGGGGGAAGGTTTGGGAGAAAATAAGAAGTAACAGCAAATGGATATGAAGTTTCTTATGGGGATAGCGGAAGTGTTTTAAAACAGACTAAATATTAACAAATTGCTCTCACTGTAGATAAACTTTCTGTTCCTAATTGTTCTTTTTTGTAAAATGTAAAATTACTCTATTCCTCCATTATACTGTTGTGATGACAATATATATGAAATACACTTAAAATTTCTTTGGAAAAATGTAAATTATTATTACTTGCATTGTTAGATTCCATATATTCATGAGTAAAACAACAATTAGAACTCTCTGTTGTAGAGTCCGCTACCACCACAAACCAGTCACTTGCTTCATTTTCTATTCACTTTACCTATGTCATCGTATTTAGTCCTTACAAAAACCTTGCACATTCAGGTTTTTATGTTTTTATAGCCAAGGAGATTGGCATTTAGGGAGGTTAAGTGCCCAAGATGGTACTGAAACCCTGGTCCATCTAATGTCCATATTTTCTCCATTCTGAATAATGAGTATTTTTCAGAATTTCCTTTCCATTCACAAACAAGCAAATCTCAAAAATGTGGTATAGGATTGCTCAGAATAAATAGAAGGTTATAAAAATAGCTTCCTTAACTAGCACATCAACAAGCTGTTTAGAATTTTATATTGCTGAATTTCAGAGTTTATCTGTTTTTAGCTCACATCAAATGAAAACTTGACTTTGATGGCCTCTGTAAAACACGTCATGTGCAAAACTGAAATGAGAGAGCAACCTGAAATGAATTCATTTCAGGGGATTTTATGAACGATAAACTCAGTTTTCAGTTCACTCACAATGAGAGATGGATGTGATAGGTAAAAGAGCAAGAACTTAGAGTGGCTCTCTCTGGCATGTAATGTGTAGGCAAATACAGGGCTAATAGTATAGCAGGTTTCATAGAAACTCAAATATTAGAGAAAGCCATTCTTGATGGTTAGGGCATGAATCTCATAGATGTTTAGCAAATATTGGATTAATCATAAAATAATATTTGCAACCTATCAATATTGGTTATGAAAGAAAAATTAAGAATATTTGAAAAATATTTCCCTAACTTGAATCATCAAAACATCTGATTCACTCTCAGAAAGTAGGTTAGAAACACATTTGGAAAGATGCAATATGAATATTCTAATGGTATTATTAACTTTGTCAGGGGAAAAATCCTTTTCACTTCCTTAATGAATCAACTATTGAAAAGTGATTTGAAAGCAATAATGAATAAGGTGAATCAAGGAATCTGAAAATTTTCTGAAATTGTAGGTGGCAGTGTGGTGTAATGGTTAAGCAATTTGGAAAAAGAAAACCTGCATCTGAGTTCCAGCATTGTCACTTCCTTACCATGCAATTTTGGGCAACCTGCTCAATATCTACGAGACTCAGTCTGAGGGTTAAACAGGATAAATAATACCCACCTTGAATAGATTTCATGAGGGATAAATAAGCTGATGTATGAGAAGCATTTTGAGCAGTGCCTGATAAGCATTTATAACTAATCACTTAATAAATGGAAGATTCAGCTATATAAATTGAATACTTAAATCTTCACAGTACAAAATGAAGTTAAAATAGTGATAGTTTGATAAATTGGGTCTTTGCAGGTGACCAAATTTGAATGTTCAGAATGAAAATACATTTTGGCTTATGTGTAAAAGATTTTCTTATGTGCTTTCCTGAAGAAACAATATGTGTAATTCATATTTTAAATTCACAGAAGTGGGGAATTAACTGCTCTTTATAATTATATAAACCAGATTCCTTTTGTTTCTAAATGATCTGTTCCAGTTGCTTGCACAGCTGGACCGTACTGGATAATAGCCCATGTCTTATCTATTTTCTTAACCAAGGTGTGATTAAAAAGAATATCTCATTTTACACCTCTTTAACTCTCCACCATCATTTTAAACAGTATATTGCATTTGAGTGTAATAAATTTGAGAAAATTAAATTATATGAATAAGTATCTAGACTAGAGACTCAGGAAGGATAACACATAGTAAAGTGAAAGAAACACTTGGGTTAATAAAATGAATATAACTAGAAAACTGTTGGGAAAAAAAAACATTTTTTACTAGATTGTCCCAAACTGTCTTATATTATAACTCATTATTCTCAAATTCTTAGAGGAAAAATTAATGCAAAATTAAACTCATTTCATCTGTATTGCCACATTATGTAATTTGAAGAAAGAAAAAATATTTATGTATTGAAATACTCTTCAAATGGGTCAGGAATTAAGCTTTGGGTTAATGTGGTTATATCATCTCATAAATATTTTTAACTTAGGAATGGCTGGTTGAAAATAATAATAATATCTTGACCCAGGCAACTTTGATAAGAAAAATTATCTTGAATTTCAATGACCAAAACTGAAAGGGCAAACGAGCAATAGGCTTCATAGAAAATATATGTATAACAAAATATAAAACTTTGATGACTTTAATTTTATAATTTTCAAGAAATGGAAAAAGGAAATAGAACAGATCTCTCCTTTTATTTATTCATCTTAGCTTAAGATTTGAGGGTTGAAACAATTATGGAATATAAATTTTTCTCTGAATTTGAGTCAATCTCATTTGCTTATTAAAAATATGACTATATCCATTTTTAACAAAACCAATTTTCATTGGTTATTTCCACTTTAATGCTTAATTTCATGAATTTTTACACATTTCTTTCATCCTAAGAGATGGGCACATCTTCCACTAAGAAACTCCAAGGCAGAGAACATGATATACTGACAAAACCTGTGGGCATTTTTAAAAGGCTTTAATATTGATTAAAGGTACTCACAATATGTAGTTTTACCCTGATAAACTCATCCGCCTCAATTTTTTATTGAAGTATAATTTATAGAGAATGAAATGCTCAGATTTTAAGAGTGCGATGCAGTGTTCAATTGATTTGACAAATGCCTACATGTATAAAACCACATCTTTATCAAGACAGAATATTTCCATCACCCTAGAAAGGGCCATTGTATCTCCTTCAAGTCAATCACTGCTCCACTCCCCCATGTACCACCACAAAAGCAACCAAAGATCTTATTTCTATCATACATTAATTTTGCATATTCTAGAATTTTTCATAAATTGAATTATACAACATGTACTTTTTTGTGTCTGGTTTTTTCGAAGCAGCATAATATTTTTGAGATTCATACATCTTATTGCATATATCGGTAATTTATTCCTTTTTTCTTTGAGGTAATGTTTTATTTATTTAGTTTATTTTTTAATTCTCTTATTGATGGACAACTTTACAGCTTTTGAATAAAGCTGCTACAAACATGCTTGTACAAAGCTTTTGGTGTGCATGTTTGTTTTCATTTTTCATGGATAACTCCCTAGAAATGGAAGCACTTGGTCATAGGTAAGGTAGACCCAGTTCTTAAAAATTCTTAACTTTTCAGGAAATTACCAATCTCTTTCCAAAGTGATTGTACCATTTTATATTCCCACCATATAAGAAATCTGGTTGATTTACATCCTCTACAACATTTCATGTTGTCAACCATAACCATTTCAGCCTGCTGGGGAGGTCACAAACACACTCAGCACCATCTCCAACCTTGCCTACCTTCTTCCTTTTTCCCTCTTGCTCATCTGTGTGCAAGTGTTTGGTATGTTTCCATTTCAAAAGAGATGGCAAATAGTCTAGGGGAGTCATTAAATTTTAATAAAGGCCCAGCTGCTTGCCAAGGCACAAAAGTTGCTTGATGAATGCTTTTGCTCATTTGCAGGGCCCTCTCCCCCTGGGGTGTATAAAAACCAAATATTCAGGCAGCACAAGTGTCCCTCATCTCTGATGTGAAGCAGGGCATGTGCAGCCTTCATCCACTATGTCTAACTCAAACAGTTGACCTCCCCAGGGGAATGGCTACAATGGGACCTCTTACCCTGCTCTTTTGGACCCATTGTGCTATGTAAGTAATGAAAAATTCACCTGTTGAAAATTTCTGTTTTGCTTGAGATTCCTACCATATAGCAACTCACTCCACAAGCCACTCTAATAGATGTCTAGATGCATGAAAAAAAAAGGTCACACAGAAAAGCCAAAATATTGTATTTCATTGTGATTTTAATTTGCATTTCCCTAATGACTAGTGATGTTGTGTTGGAGAGTCTGCAACACCACTCCCCGGATTCAATAATTCACTAGCAAGATTCACAGGACTCAGAATATAGTTGTCTATGATCATGTCTATGATCTATTACAGTGAAAGGATACAAATTAAATCAAGAAAGGCAAAAGGCCCTTGGGGCAAAGTTAGGGGAAAACAACATGCAACACTTCAAGGATCCTCTCCCAATGAAGTCACACAGGTTGTGCTTAATTCCCCCAGCAGGGGTTGTGACAACACATTGAAATGTTGCCAATGAGAGAAGCTCATTAAAGCCTCTACACCCAGGGTTTTTATTGGGAATAGGTCAGTTAGGCACCCTCTTCCTGGCAAGTACCTAAATTTCAGGCTCACTGAAGGAAAGCATGTATTAAGCATAAACCATATTGTTTCAACAAACCATATTGTTTCAAGATATAGTGAGCCACCCTTATCCCTTAATGGTGGGAACCCTCCTGAAATTTAAAGGCCATACAGCAGCCCAGGTTCAATCTTTAAAGCAGGCTTTTCAAAGGATAGCATTCAGGCCTGCTATGTTAACCCTTTTCTGCCCAGCACAGATGTTGAACTTTCCTCATGAGCATGATTGCCATTTGTATATCTTCCTTTATGAAGGGTCAGCTTAAATCCTTTACCTATTTTCATTGGGTTATTTGTTATTTTATTATTCTGAATATAAGTCCTTTGTCAAATATATAATGTTTATATTTTTCTCTACTCTGTGGCTTGGACGTTTGCTTTCTTGATGGCTTTTTTGATGAGTAAAAGTTTAATGAGATCTAATGTATCCACTAATTTTTCTTGTATGGTTTGTGCTTTTTATGACTTTTCTAAGAAATTTGCCTAACACAAATTTGCAAATATTTTTTCCCTTTTTTAATTTTTCTCTAGGAGACCTCATTTTCCTTTGTCATGAAGTTTCTAGAATGGAGTACAAATTGTCTTCCAGTTGTATAAAATTTCTTTTGAATTTCATTTTAATGAAAAGTAGAGCTTTGTTTCTATGCTACTTCCTGGACTAAGAACTTACACAAACCCAGGCTATGGTCCCTATATGTCCATAGACTATGGAATATTGAACAAGGTACTCATAATTTGCATCCTCCATGCCTCTGAAAACCTAAGCCATTGGGTATCATTAAACTACCTCTAAATTTTTTTTACTACAAATTCTAAAATAACGAATAACTTTGGCTGATGCAGACTTGGATAAGAATCCTGGCTTTGACACATATTTAAATATATGTTTTAAGAATCAGTTTAATCATCAGTATAATGTGTATAATAATACATATCTGTATCAGTCACTCTTTTCCAAAGAAATAGAACCAACAGAGAGGGGAGGGAAGATTAAATGACTTGATTCACACAGTTGTGCATGCTGTCAAATGTCAAAATCATTGCTCAGCTTCTCAACCTATCAGCAATAACTTCATGAATCCAAAGATATTCTTAGGGAAAGCTGCCCTAATGCTAAACTCACATTTCTATGATTCCTTCATATATGGGAAATTGTTCCAATAAGTCTTTACTGCCTTGTGAATTCTCCAATGCCTTCAAGCAAAGCAGTAGCATTCAATTTTAATGGTTTCTTCATTTTTCACAACACAAGAATTTGTCAGTAAAATGTGTTTAATTTTGATTACCATTTTATATTTCTCAAATTTCTTAAAATATATTTTTCAAAAATATTTACTTTCAATAGTAGCACAATATTCAATGTGTTTTTACCAGGATATTTTTAACAAATTCTTTTTGTTGGATTATGTGGGTTATTCATAACTATTTATTAAATAAAATATATTGAGAGAAACATTCTTTTTCATAAATCCTTATGATAATCTTTAATTTTTTCCTTATAAAAGGGCTCAAAAGCTATTAACATATTTAAGACTTTTAAATTGAACTACCAAAAGCATAAAATAACTTAGCTCCCCAGTGCTTCATGATTGTTTTAACTCTTAGGTGACTGGTTAATAGTGAGTATGAATATTTTAGACATGTTAACTCTTCATACTTTTTTCTTTTGCAAATTTTCTTGCCATGTCTCTGGCAAATTTTTTTTTCCTGAGAAATTATTTCTTACTGTTTTATAACATAGTTGCTTATATATTAAAGCCAAAAAATATTTTTTTAGGTTATAGACACAGTTTATTTTTCTCTTAGTTTTCTTTGTATTTTCCCATAGGTAAAAACATCAAAGTTCTGTTAATCAAATCTATCAAATTTTTCATTAAAAAATAGTTGACTTTTTAATTTCTCTGAAATTTATTTTGTTATTCTTTCTTGTCATCTTTGCATAAGTTTTTCCTCATTTTCATGTGTCATTCTTCAAATAGGCCTTCCTTGACTTGTCCCTCCATTTCTTCACATTTGTTCTACTTCAGTATTCTGTGGATTTCCTCCTAAATACTTCTTGCATCCAGAAATCTTCTTGATTATTTGTCTCTTTATTTAACATTGTGTGTCTCCCCTCATTACTATGTAAGTTCCATGAAGGCAAGGCACTTTTATATCTTACATTTCTCTACGTCATTTCCACCTGGTAACTATACTGGCACATAATACAAACTCAAGTATATTTGTTGAATGAATAATTTATTACACCAATTGTTGTGCCTTCAATTTTTTTTTTTATTATATGGGAGTATCAGATCCTTCTCATTTCTTTCCTTTTTCAGAATTTCTTCACTCTTTTATGCAATTCTTATTCAAGAAAAATTTTATAATCAATCAATAACTTTTCCAAATAATCAAAATAAAATAATATGAATTGTATTTGAATAGCCAAGTCATTTAAACAAAACAAAACAAAACAAAACAAAAACACATGTCTAAAGTTAGGCTTAGAGATAGATCAAGAAGGGAAAACACTTCCGCAGATACCTATCAGGAGATGGAAAAAAAAATTCCAATAGTGTTCTAAAACAAATAACCATAATTAAATTTTCTCATCTGTTCGTTTAGTTCTTGTAATTATTTCCATCTTGTGGGATCTTGGTTCAGCACTGTCTTTTCCTAATATCAGTTGTTTCTGGATTAAAAATAGTTCTGGGGATACAGGCTTATTTTTTACTAGAGTCTGACAGTGGTTACTCATGGTGATGATATCTGCACACAATGTGACCACAAATATTCACAATTCTATTCCTTGGGGAAGAGTTAATCATATCCAATACAGGTCCTTTTGCCAAGGTTTCTAGATTGGTCTTTTTTGTTGAAGACCTTTTTTTCTCACCTGGAACTTATCTTAAGCACATGAAATATGAAGGAACCATCTCTTGCTGATACGATTGAATGGCTCAAGTTAATTTATTATAGTAACAAACATCAGAATCAAGAAGAGTAAAAATACTCTATTGGAAAATAATGCATCTTATTTAATAAAATTTTGATCTATGTTTCCACTTTGAGTAATAATATAATAAGAATAATCTTATTGAATTTCCAGGGACTTCCAATACATCCTATAAATAGATCATATTCATACTAATAATATCTATAATTGGAGGGAGGGGTATTCTTGTTATATGGTAGCAGGAAGCTTAGGGAGAATGTCTCTTGCAGTTGTGTGGAAGGCATAATTTGTAAGTAATGAACTAAGATATTTAGCAGAGGAAATGTCTAAAGTGTTGAAGGTGCATTCTGGTTTTTCCTTATAGCTTAGTAAAATGTGAATAGGAAAGAGATAGACTGAAGGAAAGTAAAAAAAAAAACAAAAAACAAAAAAGAATTCATCCCAGGCTGCATGACTTTGAAAATTCTCAGCCTCTCCAGATGGCAAAATCCCTAAAAGTCAGGAATGGCTTCCAGAAGCATGGCATAGAAAAAAAGGCTGAGCAAGCAACTTTACCACCTTTTGCCAAAACTCCAAAAGATCAAAAGGCCAGAAAAGTCAGTCACAAAAATTGCCCTTTCAAGAGATTAAGGTTTGTCTCAGGTAGTTTCAAAGAAACCACATGGCCTCTAGGAAGCATAAGGGTATTTTCCCTCAGCCATCTCAGCAGAGGCCAAACATAGAGAAGAGATTATTTCTGAAATATCTGTGAGGGTGGCTTGTGTATAATGGAGTGAAAACGAGTGAAATTTATGCAAGTCCTATAAAGTTCTTGAGAAAATTGTTACAGTAGAAACACTGTAAGACTTCTCATTGACCAAGATGGTAGTATAAGATGCTACAGGGTTCCGTTCCCACATAATATTTGAACAACTAGCAAGAACTGGAAGAGCTATCTTTCTCAGAGCTCCAGAAAGAGTTAAAGCATTACAGTAACTGGATGAGTGCCAAATCAAGAAAACAAATCTTAGAAGTGTTAGGTGAAGGTCATGGCACCATTGCTAGCCCCTCTCCAACACCTTCCCCAGTGTGGTGTAGAGACTGTCTGATATCTCACTGTGGGCCACTGGCCCTGTTCCAGAGGGAGCACAGTAACCAATCTATTGTGTGACAGGGCACTGGTCTATAGATCTCCATCTTCTGCAGACAGAAGCAGCTTGTAGACAGTTAAAGCAGCTTGCAGACAATCAAAGCATTGTGGGGCAAAAAAGATTACTGGCTTCAACACATACAATACAGCAGCCTAGAAAGGGGAACAATCAGTTTCAACGGGAGCAGAAGGGGTGTTCAGATCGTTGAAACTTGGAAATTCATAAGGCCCTCTGTGCATGCCCAGGACAAGATGCAGGCACAGAAAAGAAAAGAGAGGATTCTGCTCTTTAGCCTTAGGATAACCTTTGTAGGAAGACTAAACTCTAAAGAAGAACATTGGTAAAAACACAGCTGATTTGCAAAGACTGGGAGAGGTACTTTTTCCTTTGGTTTGTTTGTTTATATTAGAAACTGGCACTAAGGAAATCTCTGTCCTATCACTAGTTGGATACATATTGAAGAAACATACAGACCAGGAACTGAACTCCAGAGTAAACACATTAAAATATTTAAATAAGGGGAGCCGATGTAGGTTAAGTAGTTGAGTGCCTGCTTCACACATGAAAGGTCCCGGGTTCATTCCCTGGTGCCTCCTAAAAACAAAAAGCAAAAACAAAAAGCAAACAAATGAAAAATCAACCCCAGGGAGCTGATGTGGCTCAGTGGTTGAGTGCCAGCTTCCCACATATGAGGTTCTAGGTTCAAACCCTGGCCCTGGTACCTCAAAACAAAAAAAAAATTTTTAATGAGCACTATGCAAAATGAAGATTAAAAGACAAACAAATAAACAGGAAATTATGATCCATCCAAAGGAACAAGATAATACTTCAGGAACCATCAATAAAGAAGACCAAATTTTGGACATGCCCAACAAAGACTTTTTAAAAACTGATCCAAATTATGCTAAAAGAAATAAGGGAAAACACAGTAAAAGAACTAAAGTATATCAGTAAATGATAAAGAACAAAATGAGAATCTCAATAAATAAAGATTATATAAAGGAGCCAAACAGAAACACTGGATTCAAAGACCACAATAACGGAAATGAAAACATTCTCTAGAGGAACTTCTGCATATTGTAGGTGGCAGAAGAAAGAATCAGTCAACTTGAAGATAAGACAATTGAAATGATTCATGCTGATGAGCAGAAAGAAAAAAGAATGAAAAAATTTGAACAGGGCCTGAGAAATCTGTGGGACACCATCAAATGTACTAATATATGCATTATGGGAGACCCAGTGGGTAACTTGAGTCTTTACTTCTTACAGGCCCTCAAATGCAAAATAAAAATTAATGATAAATATATAATTTGGGACATACAATATATAAAGATATAATATGTAATAAGTACAACAAAAAGGTAGGGGGATGGAGGAGTATAGGAACAGTGTATATGCTATTGGAGTTAATTTGCTATCAAATAAAATGTGATTGTTATAGATTGAGGATGTTAAAATTTAGCTCCATGATAACCACAAAGAAGATATCTAAAAAAATAAACACAGAAAAATTGAGAAGAGACTCAAATGGCACACTACAAAAAAAATCAAATGAATATAAAAGTCAGCTTAACAGAAGAATTGAGGGAAAGTAAATGTATAAGGCTTACAAAGACCATGTAGCAAAATGGCAGAAGAAAGTCCTGAATTATCAGTAGTTAGTTTAAATGTAAATGGATGGAATAAAATCACCAATCAAGAGGCAGAGATTGGCATTTGCAGACTGGTTTTAAAAAAAACAAGAGCATGAACCAACCTTAAGCTGCTTACAAGGGACTCACTTCAAATTCAAAGGCACAAGTAGGTTGAAAGTGAAAGGATGGAAAAAAATAGTCCATGCAATAAGTAATCCAAAGAGAGTTGGCATATTTATACCATTAACAGCTAAAATAGACTTTAAATCAAAAGCTGTTACAGGGACAAAAAGGGATACTATATACTGATAAAGGGGTCAACTCAACAAAAACATAATTATAAATATGTATGCACCTATCAGCAGTGTTTCCAAAAATATGAAGCAAATATTGTCAGATTTGAAGGCAGAAATAGACAATACTGCATTAGTAGTAGGAGACTTCAGTACAACACTTTCAATAAAGGAGAGGACATCTAGATTGAAGAACAATAAGGAAACAGAAGACTTGAATGATACTACAAACCAACTAGACCTCACAGACATATAGAAAACATTTAACAATAGCTGAATACAGGTTGCGCTGTGCACATGGATAATTCTCCAGGATAGACCTAATGTTAGGTAATAAAACAAATACTGAAGATACAATGCATCCTGTCAACTCTTATGGGCCAGTAACTCCTTTTTACCTTTCATTTTCCCCCTTTTGGATTGTAATGTCTGTAACTGTTACTTGATATCTGTCCCACCACTGTATGTTAGGAGTGTGGCTGACAGATAACATCTTTTTAGCTTCACAAGTTAACAGATGGAGGGAAATTGCTCCACATCAGCTGTCTTTATTGGACTGGATACAGAAATCTCATCTGCACCTGGACCTGATTTAGATTTTGGAGTTTGAGATAATCAGAAGTTCATTTAGAGGATGAGATTTTGAACTCAGAGCTAATGCTTTAATAAGATGAGATTTTGGGAAAACTTGAGAGAAGGTGAATGTCTTTTGCATTTGGGAGGGGCATGAAATATTGACAGCCAGAGGGTGGACTTTGAAATACTAGTAAAAATTGTATTTCTTATGGTACTTGGATTTTATAATTGCACTTGAAATCCATAGAAGAGAGCTTATAACTCCAATTATATCTTGAAAATAGCCATGACTACAAATATTAATTTTAATCACCAGATACATTACTTTGATTTAAGAAGACTGGAGTTCTCAATTAAGTAAAACAATATGCAGTTTATAATTTATTTTTTGACAGATCAGGCTGTCCTTAACAACATTTTACTTTTCTCATTGTTGTATGAATATTCTCACTGTCAGTGGAAAGGAAAAAAAAAGTGGGGGTTGTCAAATCTTGCAAAAATATTTTTCAGTCTTCCTGAGAAATTTTATAAAGAATGTAAAGGCAGGAATTACAAAGTGGGAAAAGTCTTTTTTTTTCATACTTTTCTAAATTTTGTGCAGTATGTGTTAGAATCCATTGTTACTTCAGACAGACGTGCTGTGTGTACTTCATAGCTTTTAAAAATTATTTTTACTTGTTCACACTACAGAGAACATATTGTAAAAATGTCATTACTTATTTCAAGGTGCATAGCTATTAATAAATGTTTCATGATGCCCATGTTATTCAAGATACCTCTGTGAAACCTGGCCTCATGCTGTCTACACAGTAAATAGTTTAGTAATTTAGGCTATAATGCAGTTAATAAAAAATGGAATCTATTGTCACATAAAACAGCATATAGGAATGAACTATTGAAACTAATTTATATATTCTGTTTTTCAGAGTGTTGACAAGTTTCTGTTTAACCATAGATGCCTAATGTATGTGCTGCCATGCAGGAGATATGAATGGAAAAGTAAATAGTGACTGATCAAATTGAGTCAACAACATGATTTGCAGACTAATGGGCTAACCAATAAAAGATTCGGAAATGTGCATCCATTACTGCAAACTTCAGTGCTCTTATAAGAGAGTAAGGAAATGATTCTTTATGTAAAGCCAGAAATGTTCAGTGAATCATTTATGTGGTTTAAAGAGATAATGGTGAATATTTACTTCTAAAATATCTTTATAACTAAAAGTAACTTGGACCACTTGCCTAATCTGTCTGCTAGTTCACCTTCAATAAGCAGTCTCTGTATAGAATCTAATCTAATTTGTTGGTAGAGTTTTTTCATCTAGTTGGAGTAGAGATGACTAATGTTTTTCTTTTTCTAGAAAATTGGGTTCAGAAAAAATAAAATAACCAGAATAAAAACAAAACTGAAACAATTATAGATTGTACCCTTCCTCCATCACTTCAGTCTCCTCCATGCATACACATTGAAGGAGATTTGATGTTAACTTTTAAAAAATTGGGAAAATAGGATATAAGATATAGGATCAGTTGCTTTGCTTTTTAAAATATACAAGCTGCAAAAGCATGGATTTTAAAGGGAAACACTGTAATAATCACATGTGAACTGTTACAGCCCATATTTGATTTGATTTGAGCTTAACATTCAAATACTCCCTTCAACTATAGTGCTTTTATAACTGGGGCTTTTAGCTCTCTTAAAAAAAAAAAGAACTTCAGGCTGTCTTTGATAAATTTTGACACGAAATGATAAAAAAATATATAGAACCCATATCTGCTAAGCATGTATATGGAAGGAAGAAAATGAGTGATAGTTAAAAATAAGGACTTGTGTTACACCCAAAATATTTAATGTTAGCTGTTTATTGCCTTTCAATGGTATTTGGATTATGAATATTTGGCTCTGAAATTTACTTAAAAAAAAAAAGGGGAAACCATTTAGAATATGTCTTAGTTTACCAAAGCTGCTATGACAAATACCAGACATGGGTTAACTTAAACAATGGATATTTATTTATATTTTATTTTATTTACTTTATGTATTTTTTATTTTTTATTTTTTTTAACAATGGGGATTTATTGTCTTATGATTTTGGAGGCTAGAATTAAGGTCTACATAGACCACAGTTTCTCCCTGTAATTGTATAATTCTGGTTCTGGCTTGCATCTCTGCCTACATGACATGGCTTCTCCTGGCTTAGATCTCACCTGCATAGTCCTCTGTCTAGATTTCCTCTTCTCATAAGGGCTTTAGCCATATGAATTAAGGGGCACCCTGATTCAGGTTGGCCTTATCTACATAGGGTCCTTGAGGAGTCCACACTTAACTGATAATAATGTCTTCAAAGGTCCTATTTACAAATGGGTTCACACCCACAGAAATGAGGATTAAGACATAACAACATGTTTTGTTGGGGACTTGATTCAATCCTCAATAGGTAACATTCATCTTTTTCTTTTATGCTAAGAAGTGTTTCATAAGAGATGTCTTGCCATTTTTTAAAGTCTGATCTGGAAAAAAATCAGCTAACTAATTTGAAGGCTGGGATAAATTGAGAAACTAAAACTTAACAGATGGCTTAAGATATTAGGTTGTCAATGTAATAGAAAATAGGAAGAAAATTAAGAGAAATAGTTTTCCGAGCTTTTACATGAATTTGGGACTCAGTAAAAGCCAAATTGTATAACATTTGAGAATCATCCATCTTGGTATAAATTTTTACTAATAGTAAGATTAGTGGAACATTACTCAGTCAAATGTTCCACTAATAAATGTGTGGCAGTTTGAAATTATTTTATGAATCATAAAAAGAGAAATATTATGTTCTAAACTAACCTATTCCTATGGGTGTGAGACCCATATGACTGGATTATGTCAGTGGTGCATGGTTCATGTTGAGTCTCCTTCCTCTTGCTAGGTCTGATATAAAGGAAGACACACAGACCTAGACAGACAGAGGAAAAAGGGAGCCAGCATATTTTATTCTGCAATGTGAGAGAGAGGATTGCTCAAGCACAAAGCTCCCAAGAACCTGGGCTCATGGAGCAGCTTAAGAGGAAACGAGACCTGCTATGCCCGAGAGCTTGCAGCTGAACTTGGGAAGAGAGCAGAAAAGCCAAAACTGATATATGAACCCGGGAAAGAGACAGACCTTATGCCTTGTTGCTCACAGCTGACCCCCAAGAGATGGTAGATTTTGGGGGGGAAGGCAGAGACCTCTGCAGAGATTATTGGACATCTTGCTTTGCCATGTGGCAAAAATGCCAGGATCTTGGTAAGAAAGCACCTCTTATGGTGCCTTGAGTTGGATTTTTCATAGCCTTGGAACATTGAACTTTTACCCCAAATAAATACACTTTATAAAAGCAAACATATTTCTGGTACTTTGCATCAGCTGCCCTTTGGCAAACTAAAATAAAATGGAATTCAAAGACAATCCATCAAGCATCTTTTCTGGCAAATAGTGACAACAAATACTAACAGCATTTCCTGAGATATACACTCCTTGCTTAAGGCAGTTATGGTCTCTAGTCCTGATATTGTATTAAAAAAAAACAAATGGGAACAGATTGGAAACATATTAGTGTTGGCAAATAGGGGGAAATATTCCCTAAACTGGTTATCCAATTCCCAAATAAATGATAATTGACTGAATGCTGAATCTGCATTTGGCTGTTTTGTGGTCATAACTATTAAATGTGGAAATTACTTCAACATTACCATGTATTGTCATTTTTGTCATCTTGTCATATATTTAATATAGGTTCCTCTTCTTCAATTCATATCCCTCTATTTGCCATCTTAACTTTTTATTACTCTTCACAAATTTTAGTCTCTTCCCCTTTCTTTTTCTCTTTTCTTTAAAATCAATTGATGGGTATTTATTAATGGGCCATGATATATTACACACTTGAATATGTAAGTGATAAAAAGCAGTATCTTAAAAGATATTTTAAAAGAGGAAAAATGGAAAGAATACAACAGCTTAGATAGATGACCATTGCAATAGTGCTTATGAGAGCTGATTTGAGAGAGGTACTAAGAAAAGAAGAGCAGTATACAACTTGGAGAGACATTTTGGGGAAATAGCACCATTGATGAGTTGAAGTGAACATATGTCTGAAATGAGTCTAAGATTCCAAATTTAAGCATAAGGAGATAGGAAGTAAGAGAAGAAAGTAGTTTATGGAGTTAAAGATGTTGACTATTTCATGGGTATGTTGAATTGGAAGTGAAATTGTGACAGTAACTGAAAATGAATGGAAGTCGAGTGGATATTTATTACTTTAACTCAAATAAGAGGAAAGGCTTAGATAGAAATTTATTTCAGTTCTTGGAGATAGATGAGTAGAATGTATCAAGACAATGTTTGGGGGAAATATATACAATTAAGATTTTAGGAGTTCATTACTTACTGATCAAAATATTAGGATAGCCTTATGTACAGATACTGTACTAGACACTAGAAATACAAAGTAAAACACCACCACCACCTTTCTGTCATTCATGATCTACCTGAAGACAGACAGGTACACTTAAATATAATATAATGTGGTAAGGTATGTGAAAACTACAATGGCATCCTAGAGAAGAACAGCTAGATCTTTATGAATGAAATGGAAAAGGGACCACAAAAGATGGTGTAATGGTTTAAGTTTGATTTAATTATGAATTCCAAAAATATAGATTAGATTATGTTTGTAAGCTGGTCTGTTCATCTGGGCATGATTGAGTTGTGAGTAGGGCGTTAACTGCCATGTCAGTGAGACGTTGAGCCCTGCCCCTCGGTGGGCGTGGTCTAAAGTATGGAAGGCTAGATAAGAGGAAGCAGAGATTT
>PVKH010010488.1:0-18212 GCA_004027955.1 Chaetophractus vellerosus | reverse complement strand
GATTAGTATCCCTGTTTTCAAGGTGAGGAAACTGGGGCTCAGGGATACTGAGTCACTTGAGCTAATTACAGACCTGGTAAGCAGCTTTAATTCAAATGCAGGAGGGTCCATTGCCCAGTCCCACGGGATGTTAGCCCAAAACGAAGCTTCCGATCAGGCTAGGAAAAGGCAAGATGATTTAAGTAGCCCCCACGAGTGGCCAGGGGTGGGGAGAGAAGGCCCGGCTGCTTGGCTTGGCTGCAGGGAGAGCGTGAGAGGGTGCCAGGCTGAGACAGAAATGCAGGAAATGCTCCAGGACAGGATTACGGCATCCTGGCAAGGATGGCCTGCCGGCTCACGTGTCACTGCTTCTCTGTGTGCCTGCCCCACTCTGCAGGATTTAGGTACTCTCCCTTCCTCACCCACCTCCAGAGTCTCAAACAAAAGAGGGAGAGAGGAAGCGCAGGGGGGCCTGGGGTGTCCTGGCCTGATCCCCATCCTGGATCTGCTACAGACTCTCCTTTGAAAACCCTCAGAAAGCTCACCCCACTCTCCCCTCCCTTTTAAAGCACTTTTGTCCTTGCAAAAATGACTATCTTCTCTGTGCCAGGTACTGGGGATACAATAGCCACAATAATCACAGCAAGCAGTTATAGCGTTCTTTCTATGTGCCAGCACCTCTGCTAAGTGCTTTACGTGCATTTTTTTTCACTTAATCCTAACAATAACTTGGTGAGATAGATGGATGCTGTTGTTATTCCCATTTTATAGGTGAGGAAATTGAGGCTCAGGCTAATTCATCCAAAGCTGTGCTCTAACTACGTGATGGAGCTGGAATTCGACAGCAGAACCCAAGTGCAGAACCACGTGGACTCTCAAGGAACTCCCAGCCCAGCAGAAGAGAAAGACACAGGCATAGGCTGTTACCATCCAGTGTGATGAGCACTGGGCCTGTGAAAGGGCAAAGTCTGAGTCTGAAGCAGTGCCCAAGAGCAAGCAAAGAGCAAAAAGAGGGAGTACCGATGCTTAATGGTAGAGAAAAGGTCAGTTACACTGTTGTCTCATTTGATTCCTCCTTCAATCCTGTGCAGAGGGGATTAATGTCCCCATCTTATAAATGAGCAAATGGGGGCTCAACCTAAGTTATAAATCCAATAATTAGTAAGTTTGTAAGTGAAGCGCCTAGCAGTCTTTGGGTGAAGTGGGGACACCTGAAGAGCGTAGATATGCAAGGGGATTTCAGCTGAGGGATTGCCTGGGCAGTGGTCAGAGGGAAGAGGGAAGAGGACCAGGGGAGGTGAGGAGAGATGAGGCTGGAGAGGCAAGAAGGGTAAGATTCTGGAGGACCTTCTAAGCCACGCTAAGAAATGGAAACATCATTCTTAAGGCAAATAAGAATTATGGCAGGTTTTAGAAACATCCTTCTGACAGCAAAAGTAAAGAGGGGATTAGAAGGAAAAAGGGAAGGAAGAATGGAGACAGGGAGACTAAATAGGGAAATGTTGCAATAACCAAGGAGAGCAAAGATGAGGATGGGGTGGCTAAGGCCATGGCAGAACATCTAGCGATGATGGGGCAGGTTTCAAGATCTTCCATGGATTCCATTTCATTGACTGGTAAATTGAAACTCAGAAAGGTAAGTCCCAGTCATTTTTAGAAACTGGGACTCAAACTCTGTTTTTCTGACACCAAGTAGCCTTTCTGAAACTACCTACAACCTTTCTCCCTAGAATCCTCTTTTTCTCATGCACTGTACAATTTAACTGTTTGAGCATCTATTACAGGCTACACATCCTGCTACATTTTTAAAGAACATTTTTAATTCTCGCAATAATCCCCAACTATGAGTTTTATTACTCTCATTTGGAAAAAATGTTGAAAAAAAAACCCAAAAAATATTTAAGTTCATATAAATAGGAAGTAGCAGAGCCAGGATTTGAACCTAGGCTGCCAGACTCCAAAGCCTGTGTTTTTTTCTTGTCCTCACACAGGTTCCCTGAAGCAGAATCATTGCCGCTTCTTCCCCACACCTCATCTCCTCCAACTCCCAAAACTTTTTTCTTAAGTTGGGATTTTCGAATGGAAAAAATATCAACTGAGGAAACATAGTATGTAATACATTCTTGGATAAAGTTATTTCTGTTCACAGAGCTTACTCCTCTTCGGAAGAATTACAGAAGGTTCAGATTAGCAGAAAAGCAGCCTGGAATTTTCATGCTTTAACAAGTTCCAAATATTTCTGAATTATTATTTACTTATTTTCTTAGGAAGTAAATTGCACACTTGGAGGAAGGGGCAGCCAAGAAGTGGCCATATTCATAGATTTCAGTTTACCCTCAAGAAATAAGACACTTGGAACAACTGCAGCCTCCAATTATTGATCCCCTACAAAGGGCCTACTAAACTCACCATCTCATTTCATTGTCCCCCAAATCCTGGCAGGTGATACTATTCTCCCTGTTTTACATTTGGGGTAACTGATGCCTAGAAAGGTGAAGTGACTTGCATAATGTCTCACAAATGAAAATGGAGGGAGCTGACAGTCAAACACCAGAACTTTCTGGAACAAAACCTTATCTTTTTCCACCATATCTTCATCTATGGGTAGACTAGTCCACCCCTTTCTTTTTCCATGACTGATTTTATGAGAAGGCAGCATATGCAACTATCATCAGGGAATAATATGAGGAACACAATGCCCTTTCCAAGCCTACAAATTGTTTCCCATCATCTTGCTGTATGAAATTCCACTATTAAAGGATCATCTTTATGAAGAAGAAGAGAAAAGGACACTGGACTGAGAGTCGGGCTCTGGGGTCTAACTTGGGCTCTGCTAGGTCATCAATGTGGGTTCATGGGTGAGTCATTCCCCCTTGCTGGTGTCCACTCTAACTGTCTACAAAATGAGGGAGTTAGATGGCAACCAGGGGCCCTCCCTGCTTTCACATCCTAGTATGTTAACCCTTCGGAGTCTCAAAGGAAATGCAGACACTATGTTTCCAGGGGTAAACATATACAAGACAGAGAAGGCAGAGGCAGAGGGAGCCCAGGAGGAGCAAAAGGGCTTGAACTAGGAAGTAGGTCTCTGACAGAGGAGGCAAGTTGTCTAAGGTGACAGCTCTGCCCTCCTGACCAGAGCCTCACTGACCGAGCTTTACCCCAGATAGAGGACCCATGGCCCGGGAAAGAACATCAAGTAGGGACTGACTGGAATCTGGGGCAGAAGACAGCAAGTAACAGACTTCTAATCATTCTGAATGTTCTGCGAGACCAGGCTGAATTCTAACAGGCTGAATTTTTCCTGCAAGACAGCTGAATCAGTGGTTCAGGATGGCCAGATGCAATTGCGGAGCCAGCCTGGTCTTTCTCTCTCTCCTTCCCTGGCTGCCATTTTCACATAAAAACCATAAAAGATCCCAGAAATGGGAGGTGCACTTAATGGTTTTTTTTGGCACCAAGAAATTAATCTTTTTTTTAACCAAGGGGGATTTTTTTCCTTTCCTAAAGATCTTTGGCAAACAGAAGCTAAATTGCTTCCAGACCTCATGAAAGGTATTTTGTGCAAACGAGGTGTGATTTACACTTCCTTTAATTAGTCTGAACCCTGGAAAAAAAGAGAGAAATAATAGAATACAAGAGCTATGTAGAAAACAAGTCCAAACAGCACTAAAATAACAGTTTTGTAAAAGCATCGGTTGAGGGTGTTAGAAGCAGACCAACAACAACAAAAAAATCCTTCTAATTCTGGGAGTGGAGCAATTACAAGTGAATTGAAGTTTTGTTGGACTCCTTTCCCCGGGGATGGGGGTGGGGAGAAAGTTTTGCAAAAAGGAGCCTTAGTGTTCTTGGAGTGAGTTTCAAGTTCTGGTTGATCTTCCTTCCGTTAAGCTTCAGTCTTTTCTGAGGGCATTCGGGGTCTAGGGAGCCAGAGTCAGGGAGTGAGACTCTGCTTCCAGTCATGGATATTTTACCATCCTGCTTGTCTCAGAGATTGGTAACAGCATAGCATTTTGGAAGGAGCATAGCCTTTGGAATCACAGACCTGGGTTCAAATCTTGACTCTGCCATTTCCCACCAGAGTGATTCTGGGCAACTTACAGCTCCACTTTGTTGAGCCCTCTCTGACTCTTTGAAGCTCTCTTTTCCTGGCTGCCCAGTACCCCCAATCTCTTCGTTGTTCCGGCTTAGCTTCTTTTAGACTTGTCCTCAGTCTAAAAGCAGGCTTAGGCACCTCTACCTAGCAGTTAATCATTGGGAGTTGCCCAAAACTCAGTCCCAGGCCCACTTCCCCTCTCAGCTGATTCTCCTTATCAAGACAATGCAGCCACACACGTTGTTTTACCTTTATCTACAACCTGGTAATGCTCAAGGTTTTATCTCCAGGCTAGACATCCTTCCTTGGTTCCAGTCCTCATATCTAAGTGCCTGGCTAACATCCTTATTTGGATGTTCCCAAGTACCTCAGCATAACCAAAACTGAACTCAGCATCTTTCATCCTAATCAGGGTCTACTTCCTAAGGTCTCCTTCTCAGGGAGGAACATCCTTATGCAAGCAGATATTATCCTTGATACCTCTTTCTCTCTCATCAATGATAATCCGACACCAAGTCCAGTTGATTTCAACTTTGTACTTACATATTGCATCATCTCACCCAATCTTTCCCCATCTAAATGCAAAATAGGAAAGTTGGATCTTTGGAAAGAAGGTCTTTGGGTGTGTCCTTGCTGGGATCCCATGCAACTCAATCATGATCATCTCTCTCTCTTTTCTTCTTAGTTGTCTCACTTATAGGCTACTACTATCACTGGATCAATCCGCAGCTGGGGCCAGCTAGGAAACCTTGAGGGGTTTAAGTTTATAGGGACAACACTGAACATGCAAGAGTTGCCTCTGGTGTGACTATTATTTTCACTAATCCTATCACTTCTGGTTACCTATCTCTCTCGAGAAAAAGAAAATTAAAACGGAAAACTATCACAATACCTTTTGAGCAAAAGGAATGGACTAGCTAAGGCCATTCCTTGAGGAACATTTAAGTGCCCTGTGTACCATTCCACCCCCAGAACACTAGAAATCATGAGACCAGTTTCATTGATAATTGTTCTATCCATATGACAAACCAGAAGACATGGGATAAAGTTCTGGCTCTGCCTCTAGCTCACTGCATGACCTGGGTCAGTGCCTCCTCTTTCCAGGGCTCAATCTTTTCATGGGTACATACAATGAAGGAGTTGTACTGGGCAACTTCCATGGGTTCTTGCAAGTCTAAGGCTTATAGGACTTTATTATAAGCTATGCAGGGAGAGAAGGAGGGATCCAGCAATTCTCCTGCGCAGCTTCCCTGGATAATCACTCATTTTCCCCATGAAAGGAGAAATAGTAATAAAAAAGGCTGAAATTTACTGAGCTCCCATTATGTTCCATGCACTAATGTAAAATCAGGTATTTCACATCTACTTTGTCATCTCAAAGTTACATTATTATTATCCCTAGTGAAGAGAGAAATTGAGACAAAAAAAATTAGTATCATATCCAATCTCACCTGGCTAATAGGTAGAGAACTGGGATTTCAAACCTCAGGCCAACTGATGCCAAGACTGTTTTGGACACTATACTTGCCTTCTATTCAGCCATTTTATTGTTGTTATTATGCCTTCATTTGTTCATTCATCCATTCATTCATGCTACAAACATTCTCTGAGTGCTTAATTTATGCCTGGAACTGTGCTAAACACAAGGAAGTATGAGAAGAGATAGATCCATCAGGAAGCTCACAGTTTGGTTAAAGAAACAAGGAACCATGACCAGGAGATTTAGAAAAGTTATCTTTCTTTCCAAAGCACCATTCTGAACATGTTTATGGTCCTCCTTAAAAGGCTTCAAAGGCTCCCCTTTGCCTGTAGGATAAAGTCCAAACAGCTTAGCCTGTTTTCTAATCCCTCTGTGATCTGGCCCTTGTCTCATCTCCTGTCAACCACATTCATTCAAAAATATTTGTTAAGTGCTAACCATTTGCCATACACTGTATTAGAGTCTTGGAATGCAACGTTGAATGACACAGACTTACTTAGTCCCTGCTCTCCTGAAGCTTACAGCCTAGGGGAGAGTCAGATACTAATTAAATAATCTCACCAGTACAGAATTAGACATTCTTTCAGGCTTTCAGTGGCCCAGCCCCATTAGATGTAGGGCTTCCCTTTCCAGCAGATGCTTCCAGCTCGGTAAGCATATGATGCAGTTCTCCTTGGACGTATTCGATGGTCAGCTGCCCCGTTCACAAGGTGCCTTGTCCTACTCATCAAGAAGAGACATCTGGCTTTAAAGATAGAGTACTTTTGGTCCCATAAATACATTTTTACTTCATTTGAAGGTAGTTTTCAACAAGAGGCTAAAACTTCTTGCTATATACTACCAGAGAATGCCATGCTCCCCCTCCACAGCCGACATGATGCTTAAGGTCAGTTGTTTATTGTCTATTTCCTCTATTCACCTCTAAATTCTAAGAGGGGAGGGTTACGCCTGCCTTGTTCACCAATGAATTACCAGCACTTGGTACGGTGTTTGGCACACTGTGGGCAATCAGTAAATATGCTGTTTAGATTGAATCATCTAAGGAGACTGTGGCAGACATGGAATTTTCCCTTTTTTGCAGATGAAGTTCTCTGCACTTTTTTCAGATGGGGAAAGAGAGCCTGAGAGAAGAAGCCACAAGCAAGTTGGTAGCTTAATTGGAATCAGAACGCAGGAGTGTGATGCCCTGAACTCCTGCTATACAACACCCATTTGTTAAACCTTGAGTCTGAAGCGGCCAGGAGGATACGGCCTCAGGGAAGAGCACAGAGCTGAACGCATGGCTCCGCAGCCTTTGCTGTATCTGAATTTACATCAGACAGAGTCAGGGAGTGGGCTGTTCCAGAGCTGGAGGAGTCCATCTGGGTGGACCTCCAAACAAGACCTTTGACTGGGAAAGATTCAATCGCTCCCTCTAATCCAAACTTTCCAAAACACTATTTCCTATTATGTCTCAATAACCAAATTTAACCCACCTGCATCTCAAGATAACATCTGTGAGCTCACAAAGGCTCAATCACCCATTAAGAAGAGGGAAAAACTTATCCTCTACAAACAAAGTGAAATGTGACATAACCCAGTTGCTAGGATTACATCTTGCTCAGGAAGAAGCAGAGGAATGGGAGAGACTTACCGGGAATTTTCCATTTGAGTGGTGTGGCCCTCCAAGTCATATTTTCTAGTCCTCAGGATGATGCTCAAGGCAAGGCCCCACTTTAGGAGAACCTTGGGAGTGAAGATGGCGGTTCTCTCTGTGCCCTGAATCCCTGGGTAATCTCCAGGTGCTGTCTGATTCCCCCCTGGACCGTTAGCCTGATGTCAATGAATGAACTTTATACCCAAGCCCAGTGAATCCAAGAAGAAAGTACCAGCCTCGAAAACCTACTCAATCAGGTTAATGTACTTGGATTAGGAAAATTATTTTAATGCACAAGTCCCTTTCTTCCTCTGGGCCTTAATTTCCCCATCCTTAAAACAGTTGATAGGAATTTGACTTGGATAATATCTAAAGTCCCTTCCAACACTAATAATTTATAGTTCAGTAATGAAAGACAGCTTGGTATGCCTCTGAAAGACCTGAGTTCAAATCCCAGTTCTTGCTTAGGCAAGTGATTTAACCTGCTTCAGCATTCTCTTCTTTAAAATGGGATTAACAATTTCTAGCTCATGGAATTGCTGCAAGGATTTGAGAGAGTATATGCACAGTGTCTGGCATACAGAGATATGCAATAAATGGCATCCTGCTTTCCTAAAATCATCTGGCCATATCAAGACGCTTCGCAGTTACAGAAGATTCAGCTCTCAGGCCAGGTTGTAAGGGAACCATTTTCTCCACACAGAGGGTCATTAAGAGGGAGCGTGGTGTGGACTCAGGGTTAGCCAACCTAGGATATTGACTAATTAATTTGAGACCACACACATTACCTTCCTCAGGTTTCAGTTTTCCCATTTAGATAGTAGGTACGATGATATGGATTTCTAGGTAAGACTGTGATAACTCCAAGTCCTTTCAGGGTGGCCAGTTGACAAGAGGAGCAGAAATCCTTAATTACATCCCAAATGCACCTCTCACTATTTGTCCTTGTGTAAGTCAATTTCCCTCTATAATCATATGGAAAATTAGTCCAAGAATATTCTACTTTATAGAATTATTATAAGCAAATGATGAAACAATGTATGTAAGAGACTTCTTATAAAGTAGAAGACATTGTACAAAGGCAAGAGAGGCTCTTTTCTATGGCCAGACAATTTTAGAAAAGCATCCCAATGTCTCCCTGTTCCTGTTATCTGACCAGACACAATTTTCATGTAGACAACAATGTAAAGGTCCCATTTCCATCTCTGCCCTGTGAAAAAGTTACCAGCATTTTTTTCTAGTCAGTTAGAGTGACCTGAGGGGAAATTGGCCAGACTGTTGTCTTAGGCCCAGAGCCTTACTACAAAACTGAAACCCCACCCAGAAACCTGAGTCAACTAAAGAATGAGGCATTGGGCATAAACCATGCCAAAAATATCCACCCTCTGCTTTCCAGGATCCCAAATGACACTGATCATTGAAAACCCATCCCTCTAACCCAGAGGGAAAATTCAGCTCTGCTTAAGATGAATTTGATGCCCAACATTAGTATTAAAACTCAAAAAGTCCTTTCCAAAACGGTGGCCATTCTGTTAAAAATTTTACGGTTTTTGGTTGTATCTTGCAAAAAACATTAGCAGCAAGTTTAGGTTTCATAAAATAGGGTAGATTGGCAGTCTTGGGAACTGATGGTCTCTGTTTTTTTCACAAAGCACAGATAGTGGGGGCATCATCAGCAGACAAGATGGCGACTGTTCTAGAGTTTCTGAAGCAAGATACCTCAGAATCTGGAATCTCAATGAGTGCTGGGGTGGGAATCAGGAAAGATTTCATGCAAAAGGCAGAACCAGTTATGATTGCTCTAGGCTTTGGAACTGCAATGGGTTAAAACTGAATGCAACTTGACTTTGGATATAGGTTACTAAATCTTTCAGAACTTCATCATCTTCATCAATGAAATGGGATGGTACACCTCCTAACTCATGACTGGGGGTATTACTATGCCACAGAGCCCTATCAATGATAGTTTTATTCTCTGCCACCTGTTTGCACTGACATTTTCATTGGGGAATATAATTTCCATACAATAAAATGCACAGACCTTAAGTATATATAGTTCATACCTCAATATTTTCAAAATGACCGGCTTATCCATTTTCAGATGGGTGAACTACCCCAACAGAGACTTAGACAAGATAAATAAAGGACAAGAGATTATTCCTCTCAGCTCTAGGAAACTTCTAGAAGGGGACTCAGACATTAACTTACCCAACAACTTTTTCTTTCACTGGGAAAGCTGAAGTCCAGAGATTTGATTTGGGAGGCCACATAATTCTATAGTGTCAGATCACAACAATTAGCAAACATCTATTCAGTGCTGACTATGACCCAGAAAGAAAACTCTCCCCACAATATGCTTCTTTGTCAAGGTAGATGGCCTTCTCCAAGGCATTTCTGCTACAAGGAGCCTTCTAATCACAGGGCAGCATGCCAGTTGCATTAAGAAAGGCAGGAGGAATGAGAGTCCTGCTGGAAAGAAGACATTGTAGTTGAAGATGAATTAGTTCTAAACGTGAGAAGCATATGGAATAGACAGTTAACAGAAACTCAATAAATAATTTTTGAATGAATGAATGAATGTGTAATCATGTAGACAACTTCATCAATGTGAAGTACAAATAACTGTTTTAACATTTGGTCTAATTGATCTCTCAGTCCCACATGCACACATTGTTGAGAGGTGCAGTGTCTCTCTCGAGGATAACCCTTCACCTTTTCTATTGTAAAATAACTCCAGAGGTTTTCCTCAATCAAAAATTCTGAATGCCTTGTGGAGAGAAAAGGAGAGAACTGCATCATGTCTCCAGCAAGTCCCCTTTGCTTATTTGTCTGTAATTCTTGCTGCTACCACATGATGTTGTGATGATAGGGGCTGTGCATCGCTTTCTGCTAGGTCAAGGTGGGAAGGCATTAGAAAAGGGCCACAGTGGTTCTCCAAGGGAGACAATCCCACTCCTTCAGCCATAAGAGGCCAGGGTTAAGCTCTCAGTTCTACAACTCTTCACTTTAGGTTCTAGTCCTCATTCTCAGGTCGTGACTGCACACTATGGCTTTGAGCTTTATGTCAATCAGACTTCTTCTTCCCCCATGCTGAGTTTCTCTATTTGTTGGAATGCTCTTAACCCACATGAGAGATCCTAATAATGTTGCACCTCACAAAGGAAGACGATCAGGATCTTCTACCCAGCAGCTCCTGGGTTTAAAATAAATGTTCATAGTTGCTCCCCAGGGACTTTGATCTCTACATACCAAAGGTCATTGAGGGGCAGCTTTTTTCAGGCCACAAATTGCCCCTGTTAAATACTTCCCACAGAGCAAGCAATGGTTACCTACTGATCTTACCTTTATATAACTAAGAGAGGTTATTCATGAGATCTTTCCCAGATGAAAAAAAAAAAAAAGATCACCTCCAAGCTAACTTGCTATCTCTAGATATTAAAAACAACTGCAAGCTTTTTAAATGGCAGCTTCCCTTGAGAGCAAAATAAGCGACAACAATAATTAGTAAACTACAGCTCTATCCAACAATATGGGATGACACTCACAATACAGTAAGAAAAGGAAGCCAGGCACAACAGAATGCTCATTGTATGTTTTATCTATATATAAAGTTTGAAAGCAGCAATAGAAAGTATTAGAAGTCAAGATACTGATTCACCCTTGGGGGACAGGTTCTGACTGGATGGAAATACATGATGGGCTTCTGGGAGGCTCATAATGTCCTGTTTCTTGATCTGAGTACTAGTTACATGAATGAACCAGTGCTCATTCATGTGCTCACCTTGTGAAAATTTATCAAGCTGAATGCTTACTATTAATGCACTTTTCTGTCTGAATGTTATACTTCAGTAAAAAGTACAAAAGATAAATAAAGGCACTCTGCCACAAATGAAAGAAAGAAGAGAGGATGGTATATGCATTTAATATCCCTAGAGGCTTAAAGTCATAAAAGTTTGGCAACTGAAAGACCTCAGAGATGATCTGGTTCAACTACCTCATTTCACAGATAGGATTCTAAGGCCAAAAGAGAGAAGTAACTTAGCCAAGGTCACACAAAGAATCAGTGTCAGAATCAAGTCCCCTGCCACCCATCTCATGGACTTTTGCCCTGGAACAATATTGCCTTGTTTCTACAGATGATAAAGAAAAGATGTGGGGGAAATCTGAAGATGAGCCATGCATCATGTTTAGGGGGATGTCAAGGTGGAAAACTTGTCAAATACCGATTAATATCTGCCTTGCAAATGGTCTCAGCAGCTGGGACAAAGTAGATATGGCCACACAAATGTGTTGACTATGACGCAGGGGTTGGAGGAGTGGGGCAGAGGCAGCTCTTGAATGAAGGAACAAAAGGAGAGTTTGTCTGTCTGGAATGCAGTGGAATGAGAATTCCAAGGAGGTCATCCAGGGAGAAGCTGTGCCTGAACCCCAGAGAAGGCTGGTTCATTTACTGACATTTCAAACATCTGTGTTTTTGCAAGGGAGATAAAAGGGAATCTGCTTCCTTGCCTCAAGGCATGATATATGGGCTTCTGAGGCACTGGGTGTGGGCCTCTGTTGAAGGCACGATGCAGCGCTTGATGGATGAAGGCTGAGGCAACTCACCAGGCCACACATTAATAAAAATTATCAAACTGTCCCAGTTGGTGGAGTAGAATGCTAATGTCATTCTCCATGTGGACGTCAAAGGCAGAGAATGTCTGGAGGGAACTAACCTGCTTTCTATCTTTACCTTGATTCCACTTGTCTAAATTAGATCCTCTGTTCTGCTGCCAATGGCCTTGGCAAGTCAAGGCTGGTGAGGCATGCTCTACACTACAACCACCCATGATACGTTATTTGTATCCAGCCATTCTTTACTGAGAAGGAGAAGGTAGCTTCCAAACACAACTTGGGCCCATAAGCACCTGCGTCAATCCACTGCCCAAAGAATAAAATCCAAATATCTTCACATGGTCTTTGAGGCCCACTTGACCCCAAACTCCAATCTCTCTCATAATACACTCTTCCAGGCACTTTTCTTTCCCATCTCCATGCCTTTCTTGGTTTATGATCTTCCTTCTGTCTGAATTTCCTCTTAATTGTTCTCTACTATGGAAATCCTTCTCATCCTTCCAGGCAGTGGTCCAGGACCACCTCCTTCATGAAGACCTCCCTGATCACCAGTTCCCCAACCCAAATAAGCCTTTCCTATATTGCAGGTTTTTGCATGTATTTAGTCATATTTCTTTTTTTTTACCATACTATCAAGCAATTGTCCATTTTTCATGTCTCTCCCCAGATGGAGGGATTGTCCACTGATTTCCAAAACACAGCAATATGTCTGGCATGTGTAGTTGCTCAATATATCCATGTTATCAATGAATGTGCAAGGGGATCCTCTGGGTCTCTGCATATCCCTTAGCCTCTGATTTCAGCCTCAATTGCCCTGGAAGTTTCTGTGTGACTCAGACTCGCTTTGTGCTGCTCTGACAACTTCCATCTCAAGCACATGCCAGATATGTCTTTCTACTTTCTGCCCCAGAGCCTCCTCTGATACCACGGGAACTCTCTCAGCTGACATGGACAAGCACAGCCCAGAAGTAGAGGGGATGGTGATCTTCAAAGCATGGGGAAGAGATCCAGTGCATCCTTGCTCCAGCTTTGTGTTCTTTTGGGACAATTCTGGGAAGTATTCTGTCTCCTTCTCAGGAGGTCCCAGGACAACTGAGTCATAATAATCTTGTGAACACATCCTTGTGTTAGCTTTTTCTCCTTTGTTTCTCATGCTCCACCTTCCTTCACCTCAGCTTCTTGGGTATACCTACCAAATTAACTACCTGCTCTCAATCCTTGTTTAGGCTCTGTTTTTAGGGAAATCAAATTGAAAAAAAAAAAAGATGAAAACAGGTCTTCTATCTAGAATTACAGTTAGGTCTGTTTCTGGCTCCATACATAAGCTCCTTCAAGGCAAAATAAAACACAAAACAAAACAAAACACCAGATATTCTTCATTTTGATAGTTCCCAGTGTTTAGAAGCAACTTTAGAACATAGCAGATAGTCAACAATCATTTGTCAGCTTGAAATGAATTTAAAAATATGAGCCACTCATATCAATTTAGCATGCGGAGAAAAGCCCCACGTCTAAACTACATAATGATCAAGACAGCTGTCCATGTAGCTAATTCCAAGTGATAAACATACAGTCCAGTCTTTCCGACATTCAATTTGGCTCTATCACTTTAGGCTTGGCCACTTGACCGCACTCACTGGATTTCATTTCTACTGCCCCATGTCTTCCTATGCTACAGGCCCAGAGTTCCACTGAGAAGCTCAGCTGCTGCACAACAGCCAGATCTGTCCTTCCTAAGGTGTGATTCATCATGTGCATGATGACAGCACATCTGCACCCAATGCGTGAAACATGGTAGCCTGCAGCGCCTGGGCCAGGGTATGACCCAAGTGTCCCAGGGCTTAAGTTTTCCCTTGACTTCTCCCTTATAAACAAATCTAATGCCCCTCAATCAAAAGTTCACTCCCTAAAATTTTATTTTATTTTTTTATTATATTGTCCCTTCCTTTCTTTCATTAAAAAAAAAAACAAAAAAACTTCCACCTTATGGGAGTCCTTGGAAACTATCTGAGTGAGAAAGAATTGGGTTCAAATCCTAACTGTGTCACTTAATAACTATAGGCTATTAGGAAAATGTCTTTTCTAAACCTCAGTTTTTCCACCAGTGAAATAAAGACAGAATTTGGAATAATTCTGATAATTGAAAATACGCAGAAGCACCTGACATTTAAGTGCTCAATAAATATGGATTTCCTTCCCTTTCTCTTTAATTAACTTTGCACTTCACACAATATTTATAGACTTCCTAGTATGCAGCAGGTGCTTAACAAATGTTATCCCTCTTGCCTCATTCTTGCATTCATTCTCTTTATTTTTGAATACCTTTAACTTTTAGTCTGACTGCCTGGTTTCATGACCTCTGTTAATAGCACAATTTATACTTTTTACACAAGGGATATAGCATGGAATGAGATAGACAAGGTTCTCATTCTTTTTGAGCTTCCATTCTAGAGCAAGAAGCCAACAATTTCAGAGAATGATAAGTGATGTCAGTGCAGTAATACTGGTTGATGAACAAGGACTCATAGTGAAGCAACCTTATATTTGGGTGGCCAGGGGAGATCTCTCTGTTAATATTACAGTTGGGTTAAGACTCAAATGCCATGGAGGAGTTTGCAACCCAAAGAACTGGAGGCAGAGATTTCTAAGAAGAAGGAAGTAGATTTGAAATAAGTACCTTTGTGTGTCCAAGGATGGGAAAGAAGGCTAGTTAAGTTAGTCATCAGTTTCTTGAAAGTCAGCTAAAGAAGGGAAGAGTTTAGGTTGAATTGTTTCCCTTTCCTAATAAAAAGAAAGTAGTTCTCAAAGATTTTTATATAAAGGAATTTATATTTTTGCTTAAACAGAATGTATAGTCTCCACCTTTTTCTGGCTTTTGAAACTGGTTTGCTGGAAGTTATTCTCCCCAGAACCTCAAATCCCCCAATGGATGACTTCTGCCATTTCCCAGGGGTCTGAGATCATCAGACAGTGAACCAAATACCAAGGGCATTGTGACCCAACTTTTTGGAACCTGAATGGGCAGTACTGAAGGAAGGAAATATTCTGGGACTCTTGATATATCATCTAGGAACTGCAGAGTTATATTTACGAATTTTGAACGACCTCAGCCATGTTTTTTCTAAGTTGTATTCCTCATTTGTAGGATGTGAATGAGAAGTGAGGGGTAGAAATTGGGTGAGGGGGCTATCTGTGATCCCTATGGTTCTTTCCA
The DNA here is from genome assembly GCA_004027955.1 of Chaetophractus vellerosus. Classification (NCBI taxonomy): domain Eukaryota; kingdom Metazoa; phylum Chordata; class Mammalia; order Cingulata; family Chlamyphoridae; genus Chaetophractus; species Chaetophractus vellerosus. The sequence continues at coordinate 3,196 of PVKH010010488.1, read as the reverse complement.
GATTTTCTGTGATTCTAAAAGGCCCTTTGAAATTTTGGAGTGAATACTCCCTGGGAACTCTGATGTGTTGGAAAGCTCTCCTACATCTCTGATGTCAGCTGTGCCTGAGGCTTTTAAATAGGTCAACAGTCTACAGAGATGAGTTGGAGAGGAACCTGAGCAATTATGGATTAAAGGGCAATTACAACAAGGCCCATAAATGTTCTCTTATAAGCCTGTCTTCATTGTTGGTTAATAACCAAACTCCCTCTTTCCAGGAGACTCCACCCTCACCTTTTCCCACTAGGATAGGTGAGGCTGGATCAGGGTAGAGTAATTGCATTCTCCCCAGGGAATTCGAGGTCAGGTGAACACAACTCCTTGATCTCATTTCAGATGGCTCCGGGGATGTACCCAGAATCTCTCCTTTGGGAGAGACAGGATGACTCAGGGAGAGGGAAGTTGGTTACAGGAAATTTACGAAGACTAAGAACAGGCTTGGTGGAGAAATCCAAGCCTGGGCACTCCTAGAGAAACCAATTCTGGGCTGGGAGCCAGGAGACCCTGCCTATTTGCTGGACCCAACTTACTCACCAGGAGACTGGTAAAGTTCCTTGGTGTGGGAGTCAGTTTCTTCATCTACAAAATGAGGGAGCTGGCTTACTGATCTGTAAGGATCTTAGAAATATGTTCTTTTAGGAATCTGGAAACATGTGACTCAGTGGGCAACTTCTGAGCCTTGGTTTCTGCTTTTGTGAAAATGAGAGCAATAGTAGTAACTACATCATAAAGTTATTGTGAGGATTAAATGAGTTTAACACAGCATCCCTATGTCATTCATTCAGGGCACTCATTCAGTGGTTAGCCATCAGGCTTCTATTATTAACCAAACTCTGTGCTGGGAAAGGATGAGCAAATTCATATAGTGAAGAATTAGAGAAATACCCTCTCACAGCTAGAAGACTTGTGGGGCACATAGCAAAAATGCAAACTGGAAGCAATTTTTAGAAGACATTTCTATTATCACTGGATAGAATCCACTCAAATGCCACTGCCCATGTTACAAGCACACAACAGACAAAGTTATTCCAAGACATGGTGAATATGAAATCCTCAAGAGCAAATGTTCACTCTCCCTGGTCTAAATTAGAGAAGACATTCCAAATGTCTACAGGAGCCAAGCAGGTACACAAACTAATGTAGCAAGCTGGATGTCAGACAACCTGGATGGTGAAGAGAGGCTATGGGAAACTAGAGTTTGCATGCCTTCTCTAAAGCAGGCCACTGCTACTCAACTCTTGCCTACTGCTTTCTATGGGAAAATGAGCCTGAGGTTGCCAGACCTTTTTCAATAAAAGGCAGAAATCCAGAGTTCATGTAGGAACTTCCAGGTTTCAAATGATGGCATCCTATTCAAACATTTAAAAACAATATATGGCCCTTGGTTTGCTACCTCTGGTTTAAGGAAGGCCAATTATTTCAGACAGAACAAGAACATTGTGCATATTCTTAGAGAGGAAAACAAGGAAAAAGAAAAGGGATGAGTGATTATTGTATATCCTCCATGTGCCAGGCATCTCATGTACATCATGCATCATTTTGTTTGTTGGTCACAATAATGCTGAAAAGTAGGGTTTTGTTTATTTTTTAGCTTTAGTATCTTCCTAATACTTTTTCCATATGGGGACTGTGTTTTGGAAACCAGTTACAGATAGATATGATTCTGGTAGCATGAAAAGCCTGGTGAGGAAGTCATAGCGGAAGTATTTAGGCTGGCTCTAGTGGGGAGGGAGGCAAGGGCAGATTCAAGGTATAATGGACAGGTAATTGACTAATATATTTTTAAGACATACAATATCATCTTAGAACACTGGAAAATAAATGGAGGAAAATGCCACTGTACAGACAGGGCACCAAATATTACAGAGATGAAAGGCAAAATGTCAAAAAATTTAATATTTTTCATTATTTTTTAATATCCCCATCTTTTAATTTTACTTTTAGCTTTTTTAAAAAAAAATTATGTATTTTATTTCTTATATTTAAATTTATCAGTAGTATTTCATTTTCCTATTAATTGTATTTGACTATTTTAATGGCTTCATTTTTGAAGAAGCTTTGGATCACAGAAGGGTTACAACTGGGGCAGGGGAGGATCATTGGTGTGGGGTATCAGTGATGGGGTATACATGGGAGAAAGTTCACCTGGGCATACATATAAGGTATATAAAAATGTTCAAATGATCATGGGGCATTATCACAGCGGGTGGACACTCATACAATAACCGAGAGAATATTGAATTCCCATCCTGGAGAGCTCTGCCACATTCTCTAATGGAGCAACAACAGTCCCCCAAGGGCAGGGCAATGACTGGTGAAGGAGGATGATACATTGATGGGCCCTTGATATTGATGGCTATGCTTATAAGCCTTTGCTCTTGAAATTGAAACTTAGCCTATTGTTATGGGGTGCCTAAGAGTTGCCTCCTGAGAGCCTCCTTGTTGCTCAAATGTGGACTCTCTCTGAGCAAAACTCAGCATATAAATGCATTACATTCCCCCCAGCATGGGACATAACTCCAGGGGATGAGCCTCCCTGGCACCAAGGGATTACTACCAAGCACCAACTAGCAATGCAACTGGAAAAAGACCTTGAATAAAAGGGGGAAAAGGTAAAGAAAAATGAGTTTATATGGCTGAGAGACTTCAAAGTGAGTCAGGAGGTCATCCCAGAGGTAATGCTTATGCACATCTCAACAGGATCTCATAGACTGCCAAAGTGGATACTACCCCAAATAGTGGGGCTCCTGAGGGCTCTGGAGACACTCAAGTTCTATGGTCATGGTAGCTAGCTCCGGAGTTTGGTGCCTTGCCAATGGGTCTTACTTTGGAGTTTGTGCTCCTGAGAGTGACAGAGTTGGACTCAATTATGTCTTCCCTACACATGACGCATCTGTCCCTTCTATTTAAACCTATACTTGGTGCTGGAGTTTGTAGGTGTACATCCAAGAGACTCAAGTCTTTGGGCTGTCCATGTGCCAGCTGGGCCTGGAACCTCAGCAGAGTTGCAACACCTACTCTACAGCTCATTGGATTCACCCAGGACAATTAACAAGGAGATGAGGATGGACAATGACCATCCCAAGGAACACAGAGAGTCTGCAACTGCAAGCAAGATAGTCCCATCCATCTTCCTCATGGGATATAAGTCCCCTCT
>PVKH010010487.1:0-18196 GCA_004027955.1 Chaetophractus vellerosus | reverse complement strand
TTCTCTCAACTGGGTTCCATTGATTTCAGCTTCTAGTTTCCGGGATGTTCTCTCTCAGCTTCTGGGATTTTTTCTCTGTCTCTGTGGATCCCTCTCTCCATATTCACCCCACTTATAAAGGACTCAAATAAGAGGATTAAGTCCTACCTTGGGTCATGCCCTTCTGAAGTATCTAATAAACATTCCTTAACAGAAGCAATCTAATCAAAAGGCCCTGCCTACAATAGGTTCATACCCACAGGAATGGATTAGCTCTAAGGACATGATCTTATGGAGTACATACAGTCTGAAACTACCACAACATATAACCAAGGGTTTAAAGGATGTGTACACAGAAAACTACAAAAATAAATTAAAGAAAACTTAAATAAATGGAATGATATTCCATGTTCATGGATTGGAAGTTATTTGCTTCTAACCAAAAATTGAATGACAGGCATAGGATAAACATTCCCATTCCCAGAGGGAGAAATTGGAAGGAAAACAGGGATCAGCAGTCCCAAACAATTCTAAAACCATACAGGGCATACTCCATTAGATTTCCAGATTTGGGAGTCATTTATGGGACAATATTTTGTCGTCAGGGCCTGATAGAGAATTAGCCCAACCCCTTCCAAGCAGTTGTGCAGCAACTGTGCTCTCCCTGGACACTGGGGTGAAGGCTCCAACTTCTGAGAACAATGGGGTAGTAGCAGTTTTCCTGAACAATGGGGTAGAAGGCCCTTCCTCACAAAGTTCAGGGGCAGGTTCACTCTTTTCACACATAAGTGTGCCTGCTTTCTTGGCCTGAGAAGCTTACTTCAGTCCAGACCTCAGCTTCTGTCGTTCTGCCCTTGAAGTGATTTTTTCCTTCAATCTTTCCATTTTCTGTCCCTTTTCGTCCAGGCTGGCAATGGCTCCATTCATACAAAAGTCACAGAAATCTTGCTGGTTTTGCCTGTAGTACACAGGGCTCCAAACCATGAGATAGTAGGACTTTCCACACATCCTTACTGGATAACTGCATTTCTAATCCTGACATGAAATGGTTGACTGGTTCCATGTTCAGTTAAACCTGCACATGGAGCACTATTCTTCAGGGCCTTGCTTTCCAGAAGCTCAGAATTTTCCAAACCATCAATTCCTGATTTCTTTGTGCCCAGGAGTTCAGTTCTCAACTTATCCCTTTCCTTTCACATTTTACTATAAGCTTCAAGGAGAAAACAGGCTTCACTTTCTATACTTAACTTGGAAATCTCCTCAGCTAAATATTCAAGCTTATTGCTTTCAAATTCTGCCTTCCATCCAATATCAGAACACAATTTTGCCAAGTTCTCTGCCACTCTTAAACAAGGATCATCTTTTTTCCAGTTTCTAGTAACACACTCATCATTTATGTCTAAGGTTTCATTGGAAGTACCTTTAGCATCCATATTTCTACCAATAGTCTCTTCAAAGCAAGCTGAGCGCTTTCTATTAAACAGCTTACAATTCTGCCAGCCTCTAGCCATTACCTGATACCACAGCCATTTCCACATTTTTGATATTTGCAATAGCAGCACCCCACTCTTAGTACCAAAATCTACTTTAGTTTCCTGGGGTGCTGGAAACAGATACCATGAAATGGGTTGGCCTAAACAATGGGAATTTGTTTATGGTTAAATTGGGAAAATGTCCAAATGAAGTCATAATCAACGTAATGCTTTCTTCCCAGTGACCGGCTGCTAGTGATTCTGGACTCCTCTTTCACATGGCAAAGCACAAGGCGTCTGCTGGTCCCTCCCTCCTCTTCTGGGTTTCATTGCTCTCAGCTTCTTTCTTCTAAGGCTTTCTCTTTGTCTGAATTTCATTGTCTTAAAAGGACTCCAACAATAGGATTAAGTCCCATCTAGAATGAGGTGGGTCACCTTAACTGAAGTAGCCTCATAATAAGGTCCTATTCACAAAGCGTTTGCATCCACAGGAATGGATTAAATTTAAGAACATGATTTTACGGGGTGCATACAGTTCCAGACCACCAAAAATATATTTTAATAAGCACAGTTCCTATAGTGATATAGGGGATAAAGAAGAGACGAGCACACCATTGGTTTGGATAACAGGAAAAATATTCAAAAGACAGAATAAAACAGAAGCTTCTTGAATGTTTAAGCTTTATAAAGACACAACTATGTGAAAGTCAGGAAAACCTAAGGGTTAATTTATTCTGTAAAATGCAACAGTGATTTAGATCATGTAACAGAACAAAAAGTCATTTGTGTTTGTGTGGTTTGGTTTTAAACAGCTGAAGAGGATATTTGTACATTTACCACAGCAAAAGTTGCAGCAGCCTCCCTCAGGCAGAAGTGTTTAAGTGTCTGATAATGTCTAGTGATTTGCTTAAAAGAGGATTAAAAAGATACACCCTAAGGCAAGTGAGAAGATTTAAATAGAGCCAATTTAGGAAGTGCAGTGCCTCGGCAAATTCAGAAATCAATCCAGATTAAGCCATTTTTCTTTTAGGATTTATAGCCAAAGAGTAGTTCTACCACTCTTACTTGGAGGTGGGTAGACATAAGAGTAGACAGTCAATACTTATGCTCCAAAATAAACACTCAATATGTTAAAAAAAAAAAGTATACCTTCAAAAATTATAGTGTGGAATCACTACGTTTTGTTGTTTCAAACTAGTAGAAATTTCAGTTTTTTTAAAAAAAATAAATCAATTAGATATTGGGGGAGGGGCTGCAATTCATTCTAATATAAAGAATCCAGAAATTTACTGAATATGTCAGAAACATGTTTCTTTTTTATAATACTGTTGATGAGAAATTACTTGTTAACCTAGTTACTTAATCCGAAAATTTCATCCAGGATGCTGACACTTATGATTTTTCCATGTACATGGAGTAAATTACTGACTGAAGCCCCCATATCTCTCAAGCAAACTTCAGATTTTAATTGAAACTTTATTGCCAAAGTTTATCCTATGTAGAAAAAACTAGACGCTCATCTTTTTATAGTACTTACTTGTCTACTGAGACATATTTTCACATCTGAGCTCAATGAATTCCCACTGGCAGATCAACAAGAATGTATTTGCTTATATAAATTATATTAAAGATTAACATTAAACCCCAGTGATTCCATGTATAAAAACACACCGACAGGTTTGCCTAAGACATGTTTCTATTATATGGACACATACTATATATCCATGGTTGTAATTTTCTTGGCAAAGTATCATTGGGATTTGTTTAAAATATTTTCTGTTCATGATCTTCATTTCCTATATAATATATATTTCTTTGTAACCTTCATGAGCAACTCTATTCTCTGGAGACTGTCATATCCTCTTACCTTGCTTCCATTTTCTCTTGCCTCTTGTTCCATCTTGAGGTCAGAAATTAGAAGATTCTTATATTTGTTTTTTCCATTACTGCTATGATCATCTATTCTGTACTCTGAAGTCAGTTGCGCTGAAAGGGGACTGTCACTCAGGTTCAAAGGCTGTTCATCCTGCTCCAGCCCAGTTTTGCCATCACTGTTAGAGTCTCCCATCTCCCTGCTCTGTGTTCCCCCCGAAGGAATTGAACTGTGACCCAGAGTCTCATTGCCGTTATAGCTCTCTGCAGCAGAATCATCTGTTGGAAAGAAAACAGGTAATTTTAATTTTAATTAGTATGCTATTCAGTTTCTATTGCAACTAGCATTTATTGAGCTCCTATTATGTGCTCAACATTATGCTATGTAATTTTACCTATAATATAAAATTTGACGTTAGTAATAACCTTGTGAACCAGCTATTGCTATTTTTAATCTAGTAGGAAATTTTAGGCACAAGAAGTAAAATAACAGTAAGAAGGTAAAACAGAAGAAACAGTTCAATCCCAACTACAATCTCAAAGAAAAGTAAATTTAAAGAGAATAAGAGAATTGCCAACTGTTTTACACAAAGTTTTCAGTTTTCAGTGAGAGTATCCAGATTTCGTGAAAATGTTCCGAAAAGAACATTCACATATACTGCCCTTATGGATGTATAATGCTACTTATATTGATGTATATAAAGACTGAGTAACACGTATCCCACTTCTGTGACTTTTAAACCTAAGGTGTATATCTGTGCCGGTAAAAAAAGTCATTTATCTAATGTTATATTTAGAAATAACAATTACCAAAAATAAGTATTGCCTTATTAAATTCTGGAATAGTTATAATATACTGCAGTCACTCATTATCCCATTTTCAAGATACACGGAAATGTGAATCGTGATATATTAAATGGAAAACAGTTGTCCAATATGATCCCAATTTTGTGAAAACAGACACTGAGGGAAAAGGCTGAACAGATATAACCCAAAATGTTAGTACTGATTTTCCCTTAACTGTGTGGTAATGGGTTTTTAATATTCTTAGTTATCTATAACTAATACATATTATTTTTCTAATAACTATGCAATAGTAGAAAAAGAAAACAAAACAAGGAGAAGGAGAAGCAGAGTTAAGCAAACAGTTTTGCTTTAAAATAAGTAATAAGCTTTGTTTAGAAAAAAGTATATAGTTTACTGACAGCAAGAATCAAAGGTTATATAAAAATAGATTTTATTTTTTAAAGCCATTTATTTTATCTTTATATTTACCACAAGAATTTGCTATTGATTTCACAGACTTATGATGGACAAAGGTATTAAATTATTTCCTTTAGTTAAGGGCTTTTAATGGAGCCATATAAATGTGAGTGAGTAGGACTAATAACATTTAATATTTGTGATTCTTTTGTTTGATTTCTGAATATTCTCAAGTATGTTTTATTTTGGGGGAGAATTAAATATTTAATTCCTTCTAAACAATTAAATTCATGGAACTAATTTAAATTCTGAAAGAAGTGATATAACATATTTATCTGTTCATTCATTTAGCCAACATTTATCAAGTGTCTATTCTGTGGCCAACAGGGAATGAAATATTTGTCCTGTGGAGAATCTGCCTTCAATGAGTTCACAGTTAATTAAAAGAGACAGAAAATAAGGATGCAATTAAAGTGCAGATCGAAAAGACTATGATCTAATGCAAGGGATATAAAGGCAGTGGCCACCAGAGGTTCTGAGGGGAGAGAAGAATAGGTGTAATATGGGAGCAATTTCGGGACATTGAAATTGTCCTGCATGACACTGCAATAACAGATATAAGCCATTATACATTTTGTCATAACCTAGAAAATTTTGCGGGACAGAGTGTAAACTATAATGTAAACTGTAGTCCATGGTTAGTAACAAAGCTTCAATATGTGTTCATCAATTGTGAAAAATGTACCACACTAATGAAAGATGTTGTTAATGTGGGAAAGTGGGGGGGGGGGTTAGTGGGGCACATATTTATGTAACATTTACGTAATCTAAAGCTTCTTTAAAATTTAAAAAAGGCATCACAGAAGACTTCCTGGAGAAGGTGACAAATGAGCTGGGTTCTGGAAGGTGAGGAAGCATCAACCAGGTGAGGAAGCATCAACCAGGTGAGGAAGGAGGGAAAGGCATTTCCAACAGAGATAATAAGCATGTGCGAATTCACAGACCAAAGAATAATGCAGGGTGAGAGAGAGTTCTCATACCCTCAGATGAGACTTTGAGCGCAAAAGAGAGTAGAAAATATAAACCTGAAAAGGGAGAAATAGGGGAGGTTTGGAATATCTTGTGCATCAAGGAGTATGGATTCTATCCTGCGAGCAAATAGGAGCAATTTACATTTATGGTGGTAAGTGACATGGAAAAAAATGTTGTAACAAAATCACTCTGACACTGATAAGGAGAATGGGTTGAAGGGGGGCAAAATGGAAGGTAGGGAGACCAGTTAGGAGATCTAGAAATATTCAAGCCAGCCCTGTAAAAATGTAAATCAAAGCAGCAGAAGGATGGTAAAGGGAAGGAGAGGACAGGCTAGAGAAGAGTTAGGGAATAGGACAGGTAGGCCTGGTAATGGCGAAATGTAGGGACAAGAAATAGGCATGAATTTCAAGTCTCTTGCTCGTACACACACAAAACAAAGTGCATGAAGTTTAATTTTCAGTAAAATAATACTTTAACCAATCTTCTAAAACACTATCCTAGGATAAAAGTTAAGAGGTGTGTACATATGGCAAAATTCTATTAAATCACTGTTATAATTTATTATTTTATCATAGTCAAAATTAATGTCCATTCAAGGAAAGTCTCCATGATGAAAGAAAACATATCCAGGGTAATATAGGAAACTGGACACAAAAAATATGACATAGCACTTTCCATAGCTATTAATTTCATAAATCAACACTTTCTTTTAACAATTAACTATCTAGGGTTTTTAAATACAGAATTAGGGGAATGTAATTGTAAATAATTTGGAGATTTGTACATGTTCTTTTATGTCAATTTAAATCCTATGCTAAAGTATGAAAGGTCATTTCTGATTAAGCTATTTCTTTCCAAGAGAATCCAAAGGAAATCATAATGGACATACTCAAGTCCAATTATTTAATTCACCATGAAAAATATTAAGCATGTATGTAATAGAATCTTTTAAAACAAAAAAATACTAAACATGTCATGTAAAAAAAAAAGCTTTCAATAAAAGAGTAAATAGCCCTAAAGATATATTACATTTTAAAACCAAATCTATGTTGCATTTTTAGTATAGATTTAATAGAGTTAAATTTTTTACAGTTAAAATTAATTTTATTATAGTCAAAATTGTTTCTCTAATATGAAATGATCATATATATCTAGTAAATTCCTTAACAATGATTCATTTTTCAGGTAATAAACATGATTTAGGAGAGCCATCTTTAATAAGAGTTATACATTTAAGTCATATATTTATATTTTTGACATAAAATGTGAATAATAAATGAGAAAGTATTTTTAGGCTGAGTAGGTCATTCCAGATGTTGCCAAGGTAACTAAATTCAACAGCTTTACATATTCATTCCTGAGTAAATCATTATACTTTATGAATAAATGAATGATTTTCTCATTTGTATCAAATACATACATATTCACACATTCTATAATTCAAATGGTAAAAGAACAAAAATGTCATAAATGCCACTATTTCTAAATCAAAATTTGAAACATCATTTTTGATGTCTACATTAGAAAAATGCAATATTAAGCAATGAGCAGGCATTAAACAGTATATAAATGAGCACTTTTATATTGTCTAGTTTCGTGTTTCCATGCTAACGATTTGATTTTTATTCTCTTTTCCTTAGAGGTACTTTTTAAGAATTTAAAATCACAGATCTCAGACTCCTGTTATCATAACCAATTCACATTCAGTTCATTGTTTTTAAGCAAAGACTTGTTTCCTTACCCAACATAGTTTGCTCCATCCTGAGTGACTGGTTGCATGAGGTTACTGGGCTGCAAAGCTCTATAGAGACACTGTGGTGTTTGGATCTGGGGTACAGTCTTCAGGCTCTCAGGCTCTCAGGCCCAGATGATGGTGCTTTTCTCAAGATTTCAGCTTGGCTACCATAGTGATTAAACCAAAGACTCCGTATTTGAGTCCCAAGGAAAAATAGCACCTGGAGCTTTGGAAAATAAGAATGCCTAGGGTACCTAGCAACACAGGAGAATGTGGAATGTGATGACATGGTAGTATGGAATCTAATGACATCAGGAGGGCAGATGGATGTTTGGGTTTAATTTGCTCTGAGGTTAGTTTTGATGGGATGGATTAAGTGTTATGGAGAGGGGACCACTCAGCTCGACTGAGGGTCTTGTCAATAGGGAACTAAGCATAAATGGCAGGCTATTAATTTTCTTCTTTCTCCTTCCCTACTTCCCATTCCCTTAATCAATTAGAAGAGACCCTAGGAATATTATTTGTTTAAATTATTTCAAATGCCCCTGAACCCATTCTGTACAAAGGTAGTTTCATCAGTACCAGATTTAATGGTTATCTCTCTCTATATAAAATAATTAACCCATAATAGTATGTATGCATGTGTGTACATACATATACACCACACACACATATACACAAACAGATGTATACTGTGTGTGTGTGTGTGTGTGTGTGTGTGTATATATATAGACATCTCCCAAAACATGTAACCCAATTTCTCATTTAATTAGGATTTAGGCCAAGTGCTTTGGACAAAATGAAAAGGAAAAATATATATCATCCTGATTTAAAGAATTGCATTTGGAGGGTCAGTCCTAAAATCCAGGTAGGATACTCATAAGGTCCAAAAAGGCTTTTATCATTTTCCCCAAACGGTGCCATTGTCCTCCACTTGCAGTCCTTTGATGCCTCTTTGGAAAAGTTCCCTTTCGTATCTCTCCATAAAACTAACTTTTAAGTCTAAAATATAGGTATAAACAACCTTGCTCCAAAAGAATAGTACTTCAATATCCTAAAGAGTAGAAAATTTAAGAGAGAAAAAAACCAGTTCCTTCAAAATCTATCTGCAAAATAAAGAGTTTAGCCTGTCTCCTCAGTATCAGTCCTGATCTCTGCTTTATGCTGTCTTCTCCCTGCTATAGGGTCCCCTATCAAAAAACTGAAGTTTCACCATGACTGGACCATACCTTACATCTTATTCCATAGATCCCTCACCCTATACAGGAAGGAGGTAAAGTGGTTTGATGTGATCCTTGTCAGCACTTCCCCCAACCTCTGTCCCTGCCCCAAGCCCAACTCCCTGCTACCTTCCTGCTTCCTTTGCCTGTCTGTGTTTGTCACCTAGAAATTCTTCTTTCTCAGTTCCTTCTTTAAATCCTTCTGGTGCCCTAGCCATTATTTAAATTTCTACTTTAGTTATAAGCTATACTACAATATTTAACCATTATGCAGTCTTGTTCTATATTTTAACTTATATCTTAAAAACGCCAATTCCTGTCAACGAAAGTTCTGCACTTTCAAGTCCTCAGCACCACAAAAATCTAGAAAATCATTTACAATAAAAAAATGTGATCTCCCATTTTCACTTTCATTGGCCAAATAAAATCTGGATTATATGCTATTTGGAAATGCTATTTTCAACATGTACAAAAGAATGCTACTACATTGTGATGTAAAAAAACACTAAGAAGAGGTTTTAATTTACTAGTGATACTGATGTAAATAAACACATATGTGCGTATACATGCAAAATGTTTTAGGATATTGATTTTTAGAACAATAAAACTGATTTTACTGAGGACAAGAAAATAACAACAAGGGCATTTGGTTTTTCACTAAATTAATTCTGCAGATGGGTGGTCTTGTCACTCTGGTAAAGGATCTCTGAATTCACCCTTTGCCATTAGAAGAGTGGGGTCTATCTAATTTAAGAAGGCAGTATAGAGAAGGCACAAAGATAAACTGGATGGTGCAAAGCCTATAACAAAAGCTCAACACAAGTAAGTAATAAAACTAATTCTGAGCTATCAATAAGGAAATAATGCATCATCTTTACATTAGGTTTAAAATATTTAACCAAATACCTATCAGGTGCAAGGCACTATATGGACTCCATGTGGAATGTGGTCTTAAATTCAGACTGTAACAGAAGAATTAGAATACAGGGTAGGAAACATCTGTCCCACGAGAGGTTCATGCAAAGTACAATGAACGAACAAGGTTTTCAGAAGAAGAAAAGACACTTATACGTGGCTGGGGGTGAGGAGGATATCAGTGAAGGTCTTATAATGGAAGGATGTGTGACCATGAGGGTGGAGGCCATTCTAGGTCAGAAGAAAGAAAAAGCACTGAAAGCAGGAAAGAGCTGGAGAAGTCAGGGGCTGAGTCATTCTACACATTAAGGGAACTGTATATTGAGAGAGTTGTAGCTATTTTATAGCGTATTCTTTTTTCTGGATCACTTATAAGTATTCTTCCAGAGCAGAAACTTAAGAGGAGTCCACTGATGATATGATTATAGTCTCAAGGCCCATCAATGCCATAACTTATCAATGGCTCCTGAAATGTCTAAATAAATTTTAAAAGACTTATTTGCTTACCCACTAGCTTGTTTAGTGTTTGAAAGAATTTGTTATTTTATAAAAAAAGATAAGCATAAACATATTGTGATATTTCACAAGGTGATTTGAAAATATCTGTGATTTCTTTTAACAGAGTCATAGTTACTGTGACCACCACTGTGTTTTATTGCCAGTATCCATTCTAGAAAGGGTTGTCAAATTTCAGTTAGAGGTAAGGGGAAATTATATACACATGTGTAGCTGTTTGATGTAATTATGAATTCCAAAAATTGATATGGAATCATGCTTGTAAACTGATCTGTTCATCTGGGCATGATTAAGTTATGATTAGGGCATTGACTGGGCCATATCAGTAGGGTGTCAAGCCCCATCCCTTGGGTGGGGGAATGGAATATAAAAGGCAAGGCAAAGGGCAGAGGGAGCAGATCTGAGAAGCAGTTTTTGAGAAAAAGTTCCGATGTTGGAGAGAAGTGAGCCGTTAGCTTCATGGTCTACAGCTGACCTTGTGGAGGAAGCAGAAGCTAAGCCTGGAGAGAAACGCAGCCCCGGGAAGAGAGGAACCCAGAAGCCTGAACCCTGGCAAACGATGGCAACTGTCTTGCTCCAACAAGTGGCAATGGACTTTGGTGAGGGAAGAAACTTATGCTTTGTGGCCTGGTAAATGTAAGCTTCTACACCAAATAAATACCCTTTAAAAACCAACCAATTATTGGTATATTGCAAGGCCACCCCTTTGGATGACTAATACAACATGTTTCCCTTCTAAGTCATGGACCTACTCACTGATCTATCTATGATCTATTCCTGAACTAGACACCATGCTAATCATTTCACTTACCTTAAATGGTAGCATAACACTCAAAAAAAAAAATCACAGGTTTTCAAATCCCTACCTCCAGTCCTTACATGCCAGGTCTCAAGGCTGCTTTGTTTAGTTCTTTTTATCGCCTTTCAACACTTTGCCACAGTGTCATATAAGTTACTAGACGGTAGGTATGCTATACCTTATATTTCTTTGTGCTCCTCTACAGTATGCAGCCTATTGCTTTACACAAAGTTGATGATCATTATATATCTATTAATGCTTTGTCTCATATGTATAAAATATTTCTATAATGATATAGTACCATAATATCAATAATTAATATAGTAATTATATTAGCTATCATATAATGTATCATATAACATATCATATACTTGAGTTATATTATATAATAATATTATTTGATATAAGGTTACTAGAGTGTATAATTGTGATATAAATATATATTTATATATAATACATATTTATTGATTTATCAATCGATTGGCTAAGGCAAATAATGTCATAAACAATGTAATGCATTAATGCAACTGTGTAAACCATTCATGTGGCAACTCCCTCATGGATCTATTTAATGCTACAGCTTAAAACCAAAATAATTGATACTCTTTTTTGCTCTGTTTCATACAGCAAACAGTATATATAATGATAAAATCTGATGTGAAATTTAAAGTGAAATATAAGACCATAATTACACAGGAATTCAATATTTTCCCAAAAAAGTTGTCAGCTAACCACTGGAGAGAAATCTCCCAGGAAACACATTAAATGGACAATAGAAACAAGAAACAATGTCATGTACTATTTTCATAAAGTCAATATATGGAAGTTTGATATTATTTATGAATTCCAAAAAACATATTGATTATGTTTGTAAACTAGTCAGTTTCTCTGGGCATGATACCCTTTGATTGATTTTAATTCAAAGGCTTTACACTTAATTGATTAAATCAAGATTGGGGCTTTGGTTCAACCATGTCATTAGGGAGACTCAGAGTTGAGTCCTCACCCCTTGGTGGGCTATATAAATGGACACTCAATCAAGGAGAACACAGAAGAAGATATACACGGGAATAGAGAGAGCTCCACAGACACAGGAGAGGAGAGAACTTGATACTGGGGCTCTAGAGGGAGGTGAGCTATTCACCTGATAGTTTGCAGCTAAAGAGACCAGTGCCCTGAATAGCCAAGAAGGCCTGGAAAGAAACAAGCCCTCCAGCCTACAGCTAAGATAGGAAGAAGCTGGGCCTACGGAGCCTTAAGAGGAAGAGGAAGGCTGAACCCTGGCAGACATCATTGACCATCTTAATTCAACACATGGCAACAGACTTTGGTGAGGAAGTACGTCTTATGGTACCTTGAGTTGGACTTTTTAGGGCCTTGTAACCGTAAGCATTTACCTCAAATAAATACCCTTTATAAAGCCAACAGATTTCTGGTACTTTGCATCAGCCCCCCTTTGGCTGACTAATACACATTATATTAGAAAATATGGCAATTTATAGAATAAATGGCTCAGGGATTTATCATTAATTATTCCAAACTGATAACTAAGTTAAATAAAGAAAACATCACAGATTTGGGGTAAGTCATTCTGAAAAGAAACATTCTAATTGAAGCAAAAATTAACATCATCCTAAAGGAGGATGCCCTAAATTGGCATTTTGCCAAACAACATATCAAGAGGTCCCCCCACCCCAGCTAATAGTAAATCAGAGATTACTTTATTCTGAAAAGCCGAATGAAGCTTAAAAAAAATTAATAAGACAACAATGCAACTGTTAAAAGCTGTGTCTGAAACAAGTGTCACAGAGCTGGATAGGACCTCATCATTTCCAAATTTATCCATGTTGCGAACATTGTTGGGATGGCTATCTACCTCATAAAAATTCCCATTTCTCCAGCAACTGCCCTTGATAAACAGTGCTAAGTCACTAACAGCCATGCTTCTATTCTGTCAACCATTTTGATGGCCTGCTTTGGTTCCTGACTCCCTTACTTAAACAATTCAACAAACAACAAGAAGCAATTTACTTTCACCTATAGAAGCAGGGATACACTTTCACTTTCATGTCCCAGGATTAGATTAACTCTGGTTCTATGACACAATCTAGTTCATAAGTACTTTAATTGCCACATTATATCCTACAAACATCACCGTGGTCCCACATATTGATGAAACCAACGGAGCCAAATGGAGCAAACATGGTAAGGATTGTCTATCTTGGTAAGATATGATGATAAGGGATAGAAGATAACTCTATAGTGCATGGATCTACCTTCTCAGTGACAGGTACTATAATAATCTGAAGCATGTTTACATACCCCTCCAAAGTGAAGGATAAGTTCTTACAACTTGCTGTCTTTACCACTAAGAAGAAGGCACATCACCTAGAAGGCTTCAACTGGCCTAGACTTCAGTGAAAATGGCTCTGGCCCTTGACTCTCACAAAGGCAGAGTAGATCAGATGGTACTCCAGATATCTGGAGCAGACCAGGAGAAATATTGTCAGTACAATTAGGGTTATAGAACAAAGCACTCTTTATTGGGTGACTTCGCCCTTTGAGAATAGTTCCTGACTCTACCAAATTGGTTGTCATAAACTGAGTACAACCTGATCTATTAAACCATAATTAGGCATTCTCAGTACTCCTCTTTCATTAAGTGGAAGTGCTGTGTGTAGAAATGACTTGCTAAGACCCCAAAGGTATATGAGCAACTGTTCCTTCTTTAATCTCTACCTAATGTCTTAAAATAATTTTTTATGAAAAATGTCATCCTGGTTAGGTTAGGCCCAAATGGAGAAGTGTACCAAACAGATGGGCCTTTGAGTCTTAAATTTTGTTGTACAGTCTCCTTAGAAAAAAAGATAGTCTGAGGTGTTTGTTTACTCCATTCTTTGGCAGTAACCAACTGGTATATGTACTTGAAAATGGCCAGTTTTGAGGATTTTTTAACAGAAGTTGGAGTAAGGATAATATTGATAAATCTTTCAGAATAGACCAAAGGCTTGAAATATTCATCTCCCATGTAAATGCCTATTAAAAAGCCACCAATGTGTGAAGCGGGTGTAGCTCAGTGGTTGAGCGTGCGCTTCACATGTACCAGGTCCTGGGTTCAATCCCCGGTACCGCCTGAAAAAAAAAAAAAAGGCCACCCATGTAAAAGATGATCTTAATAATAAAGTATACAGTGTGGCTTTTCTCATGACTGTTAATCATCCTACCTTCTGAATCCAGGTTTGCTCAGTGGGATCATGAATAGGACAGCCATCAAGGCCAAAGTAGCGGATATACATTGGCAGAAACTGGGTGCTTCATTCACAAGGTTGATCTGAATGCCCAGTTTTCCAATAACAGTGCCCAATCTTTAGATCTTGACACAGCAAAGAACTTTGAGAAGGTTGCCAAGCTCTTTGTGGCAGATCAGTCGTATGAGGTACCTTTGATTATAAAGAGAATAGTGACTTGCTCTCATGGAATGAACACTTATTTTGAATTGGCCTTGCCTTTCCTGACCATTCTGTCACCACCACCACCCATGGACATCAGAATGCATTATATACTGCCATTGCTTCCCACACAGCATTAATATTAATCAAGGAATCATATCATAGTAAAAGTAAAGCAAATAGAAAATTTCCCTTGGAGTTATTGCTATTATTAACTACTCTATCACCATGAACCTACTGACCTTATAAAATAATGAAAATGACCTATTAAAAATCAGCTGTGGTGCCACCGGAAGATAATACCTAGTCTGAGGGGTGCTTTTCAGGATGTGATATATGCTCTACACAATTACTGATATTTGGGGCTGCCTCTCTCTTAGCCACAATATCAGTCTGGAAAACAAGGCTTTCCAGAAATGGAAGTGACACTTCTCACAATTCCCTACTGCAATAGGTTCTGCTGGCCTGAAGCAAGGACACTTTCTACAAGTGAGACAGATAACTGGCCATTTCACGTCACACAGGTCACTAAGGGAAAAAGAGGGCTATGTATTGGCTGAGATCACTGACCCTGACTACCAAGGAAACAAAAGATGGCTACTACACAAAATGGGTTGGGAGGTAGCCCCTCAGGAGCAAACAGACCACTTCTCATTCTACTCTACAGAAAAGAAAATATTTTCAAGCCAATTTTGGTAGGTGGAGACAACAAGACTTCATTCCCTTACTTGACAACCTTGCTGGCAAAGTTCTCTAATTAGTTTAATTCCTAAATAAGAAAAGTAAATATGAAATGTGTTAGTGAAGCTGGTTAGTCACAAATACTAGCTAAGGCTTTGAAACCAGATGCAGAAACTAGGAGTGCAACCTATACCTGGATTTCTTTGTTTGCTCTCAAGTGTCAAGTTTAAAAACTTATTCCTCTTCTCCTTAAGTATTATCTCCACTGCTGTACATTGGGTGTGGTGGTGGTAGAGAAATATACTTAGTCCATTAGCTGTAAATGTTCATCTGTTACAGAGCTAAAGGGGAAATGTACATTACTTGGTTTTCTTGACCTCAGAAAAGAGAGCCTTCTTGATGTTACCCCTGGGAGCAGCCGCTGGGCATGACTTAGATTTAGTTCCCTTGGGGGCATTTGTGGTTGATGTGAAATAGGTGGAAAATATTCGGTAGAAACATCTTTGGATGTATGAGAAGGTTGTGGGTTGTGTGTGTTGTGTGTGTGAGTTTTAGCAGCCAAGTGATGAGGTGACAACTAGGTGCCCAGTTTCTGCTGCTGTAAGAATCCTCAATAGGCATGATCTCTTATTGCTATGGCTGAATTTGGAGCCAGGGACAGAGAAAAAGGGTAGTCATTGGAACTAGGTCTATTTAAGTTAATGTCTAGAAAGAAAGTATAAAAACTACTGACACCGGGGTTCCCATCATTTCTCTGGTTCTTGCCTTTTCAAAGTTTTGGATGACCAACTTGTTCACAATTTTTTTGAGTTACTCCAGCACCCCTCCAATAGAGTCCTACATTTTGTACTGTTTTTGCTTAGTTTAGGCAACACAGCTATTTTAACTTGGAAATACAACTTTAACGAATGCTAATTTTCTTTGATTTTGAGGCAACTGAGGATCAGATGTTAAGTGAAACTGATTATTCTCAGTTAAAAATGTAACTAAAATGTTGAAGGGACTTGAAGTGCACATAATAAAATATAGTCAAAGAACTAGGGGAATGCTAAACCTGAAGAAAATAACACTTTCAGGGACTATGGTTGTAAAGTGCTTTTATTACCAGCCAAGAGTACAGAAGATCATAGATTAGAAGTTATACAGAATTAAATCTGCATACAATATATGGGAAATCATTCCAATAAAATTATCAAAAAAGTTTCTCTATCTTTGTAGGTGTTTAAGCACAAAATGTAAGCTCTTGATGGGCAAGTTCTAGTTCTTTTTCCTTTATTAATTCTTGCTGGGTACCTGGTAAAAAATATATTTATTGTCTATAAATATTTGTTGAGTTGGACAATCACAATAGCTCACAACCACATAGTAGTATCTGTTTGAGAAACAGACTGTGGATGTTCTTATGTCCTTATCTATGTTCTCCAACATAGTAACTGTGGTAGGAAGAATTCTAAAAATGCCCCTCCCTAAATCCCAGACTCTGTAAATACGATGAGCTAGTTCCTCCAGATTGTTATGTTATATGGAACAGTGGAGATTATCTGGGTGAGCCCGGTCTAATCTCATGAGCTCTTAAACACACAGAGCTTTCTTTGGTTAGTGGCTAAATAAGTCAGAGAAATTCAAACCACAGAGGTTTTTTGTTTTTTGGGTTTTTTTTGTTTTGTTTTGTTTTTTGATATGCCATTGTTAGCTTTAAGATGGAAGGCATTCCTAAAGAGCTGAGAGAGACCTCCAGATGGCAACAAGCAAGGAAAAGGAACTTCAGTCCTACAATCACAAGGAACTAAATTCTGCAGACCAGCTGAATAAGCCTGGAAGTGGGATCTTTCCCAAGCCCTCTAGATAAGAGCCCAGTGGAGCCTGCCTGGACTTCTGACCTACACAACTATGAGTTATGGGTGCTGTTTTAAACTGTTAAATTTGTAGAAAATTGTCACACAGCAACATAAAAGCAATGCAGTGACAAACATGAAGTATATACCAAATGTTAAATGTGTATCAAAGGTTCTCAAACTTTAATGTGCTTCAGAATCTCCTGAGGTGAATGTTGAAATTACAGCTCCACATGGACACTAAAATTTCTCACCCAAAAAAGACTGAAATTTTGGTTTACTTTTTCTTGGATGGGGCTAGGGAAACCAGAAAAATTTCTCCCACAGGAGTTTTGGGGCAGATGTGAGAAATTCACATAGATAATATCCAACAACTAAACAGGTGAACATGCAATTGTATGTTGTGGGTATGAAGAGAACTAAATATGGCCAACTGCCATCAAATCCCAGTTCAGGAAAATTGAATCTGAGGATATTTTAATCCCACTTTACAAATCTCTAGGAAATTTTCAGTAAACAAGTCAGCAGGCCAAATATTCTGTCATTTGATAAAAATTAATAACAAAGTCACTTACAGCCAGAGTGGGACCATTTTTTAAAAAGACTCATAAAATGATATATGGTCTTGCCAAAAGAGCTGACATAAATGTATAACCAAAGAAGTAAAAACCTTATCTCAGAGAAAGGATCATCTTGATTACATGGATTAACAAATTTCTGGGGAAAAAAAGTTCTTTTATGGGGACAAGTGTCTATTCAGAGACTCAAGAATCTTTACAGTCCTTGTAAAGAAGAGTTGCCTACTACCTATGTGCTCATGTGATGAAATCGCCATCTATTTTGCTCACATAATAGGAAAAGAGGATCACCCTAGGAAGAATTGTCAAAATCTTCAGTTTTTCCTCTGGCTCCCTCGCATTCTTTTTCCTCTCCTCAGGGCACATACTCTTGCTATTTTGTGTAACACTGTGGTGCTCCTTAAGTCATTCACTGAAGAATGGACTGACAGCTTGAATGATTGATTATCCTTTGACTGAAGTTCTCTCACAGAAAAAATGTTACTTCAACTAGGCACTTGTAATTCAAACCTTTTATCTCTAATTGTGGAATGTGAAAGACTTTTTCTCTCCAGTATTTTCAGCCATTAGCAAGCAGGGGAAGAAAGGTGTTGTGTTTGGGGAGTGTGCAAGGGAGAAAGACTGCAATCATATTAGACCAATTTATCTCCCCCACTTTTAGAGAAATTTTGAGATGAATGATTAGAATGCATAGTCCATGATGTTTTCTCCTACAGTCTCCATCCCCCCAAAATGTTCCTCTCTTCACTTTAATGGGTGAGCCAGGACTATTCCATAAGGAAGCTGAAGCTTTCATCCCACAAATTCTAAGCTTACAAGATGTCCAAATTACCAAGCACTTCTTGAGTTTAGAGAACAAGTAAATACTAAAATAAGTATCGTGAAGGGTTCTCTGACTCCACATTCT
>PVKH010010486.1:0-18221 GCA_004027955.1 Chaetophractus vellerosus | reverse complement strand
GGGAAGGGGAGATATGTAATAAAATAAATAAATCTTTAAAAAAAATAATAATAAATAAATTTATTTTATAGTGTTATTATACCCCCTGTAACAAACCCAAAAAGATGTCCCTCCAAAAATCTGTTAAACAAATCCAATTTTTCTTAAGATGAAGTAACCTAAATAAAATACAAGTTGAATTCAATAGTAACATATCATGACTAAGTACCATTTAAGCAATCAATTCAAGCATAGCTTAATACCAAGAAAGGTGATGTTATACCCCATTAGTAAGCTAAATGGTTACAAATAATAGTAATTTCTATGTGTTCTTTCTATGGGACCATCTTTTTCACCCCGCAGTGCATAATTATCTCAGTTTATTCTTACTGCACAGAGAAGTAGTAATACCTAGATCACACAGAAAGTTGTGGAAGTGGGGAAAAAAGATCTATACAGTCCATAATCAATGATATGGACTAAGGTTAAATGAATGTTGGTCCCTGGTTGTGGATGGAAATGGCATGATCTTTCTATCCCATTAGCCCTGGTTTGAGACTTGGCTCTGCATTCTGTTAGTTATATTGTACATTTCACTTCAGATCTTCGTTCTTAGTTTCCAAGACATGAAAATTCAGATTAAAGAGAGTAAGTAATACTGAGGATTGAAGAAAAATCCTATGAAGCATCTCCCTTAGTAATTGGCAGGAACTTTCTCAGGTTTTCTGGTAGTTAATTCTGTGGTTATTATTACTAAGGAAACATTGTAAGCAAAAATAGGGAATAGTGAATAAATTATTGTTTGACTTTCCTAGACATCTGAAGCAATATACTAAGAAAAGGGTTGGCTCTTAACAATAGAATTTATTAGCTTACAAGCTTATAGTTTTGAGGCCAAGAAAATGTCCAAACGAAGGCATCATCAAGAGGTTGTTTTCTTCCTGAAGACCGGCTGCCAGCAATCCGGGACTCCATCATCATATGGCAGGGCACATGGCAGCATCTGTTTGTCTCCCTTTCTCTTCCGGGTTTCTTGCTTTCAGCTTCTGGCTTCTGTGGATTCTCTCCCTCTCACTATATCCATTCTGTTTATAAAGGACTCCAGTAATAGGTAAGTCCCATTCTTGATACCGTGGGTCACACCTAAATTGAAGCAGCCTCATCAAAAGTTACTGTGAGGGAGTGGATGTGGCTCAAGCAGTTGAGCGCCCGCCTCCCCTATGGGAGGTCCCAGGTTCAGTTCCCTGTGCTTCCTGAAAAAACAAAATCAAACAACAAGCAAAAAAATGATAAAACCAACCCAGAGAAGCCAATGTGGCTCAGTGTTTGAGCTCCGGCTTCCCACATATGAGGTCCCGTGTTCAATCCCCGGCCCAGATAGCTGAAAAAAAAAGATACTATGAGTTTACACCCACAGGAATGCATTGACTTTAAGAACATGCTTTTCTGGGGTATATACTTTAAAACCACCACAATTATGATATACAAATATTTCTGAAAAATATCTACTGATATGAGAAATCATACATGATACTCATGATTAGTTAGAATAGACAACAAAGTCATATTCTGTTTTATATACTTTATTTTGGAGTAGTGAGGTTATTGGTGATTGTCAAATCTTTCCACTTCCTACGAGTATTTCGCACCAACCCTCCTTAACATAACCATCTTCCTTTTTATGTGTTCGATTTCAATACTTATTCTATGTTCCTACTTAGTTTTATGTTGTTACAGTTAAAATATTCATTCAATTTTGGTTCTTTTCCTTACTTAACTTTATGTGTTTAAAAATTTCCATGTTGCTTATTAATCTGTACGTTCATCATTTTAATGACTGCATAACACAACCTTGAGTCAATATAGGACATTTACTTAACTTATGTAATATTGTAGGTTTACCTGTTTTTTCCAATAAGTTTTTACCCTTTAGAATTACAAGTCTAGGAAAACCTGTGTCCATACATTTTTTTTTCCACCCTGTGTGGTTCTTTTTTAATCTCCTGAAGTGCAGGTGTGCTGTTAAATGGGAAGAGCATTTTCTTTTTTCTGGCTTTCATTACCTATTAGGTCTCTCATCAAAGACAAATGCTTTGATTCACTAAATTTCTGGCAATGCCAAATTGTGCTCAGTCCTTCTCCACCATACCAAGTATGATACGATAATTTAAATATTTTATTTTTAAAGAAACATTAATATGTGTCACCTTAATAACATAAGCATGCCTTAATAAATCTTCTTAATATTATTTTAATTGGGTACTTTGAGAGATTGAACATTTGACTGCATTTTTCAGTCTAATCTACATCATTTGTAAAGTATATTTGAGTACTTTATTCAAATAATTTGTTAATTTATCTCTTATAAAACTTATTTAATCATTTTAGATCTTGATTCAAAGAAACAACTGTAAAGGAACATTTTTGGGACATTTAAAATTTATATTTATAGACTAAATATGACACAACCTCACACAAATGTATTTAATTTTGTCAGGCAAAATAATGTGATAGTATTTTGCAATAATGAGCTTAAGTTTTGAAAAGATTCTTATTGAAATATTTAGGACAGCCTATTTTCCCTGTGATTTAAAATTCTTTCAAAGTGAAAAAAATAAAAGAGGGGAAAATAGATAAAGCAAAACTGTCAAGAACAGGATAATTATTTTATATCTGGCTGATGAGTTTATGGGGATTCCTTACAATCTTCCCTGTATTTTTGTGTGTGTGTGCCAATTTTTTCATATATTTTTAATACAGGGGAAAACCGCATCTCTTTGAATGGGCTTTTAAAATAGATGTTAGACTGGTATAAACCCTTTGTCATATTTGCTGAATAAAGACATGGGTATATGCTCTTTCTTTCCGGTATGGTTTTAATTTTTTAAAGAAAACTCGATGACAAGGTTTCAGGTCCATAGGTAACATCTTGCCTTGCCTTTTCTAAGGTGGAACAGGCCTTGCCTTGCTAACCTTTCCACAATAAACGTGTTTGTCTTCCTGTCATTTATGTTCACTTTCTCTCTTTGTGATTCTGACAGCTCATAGGATTAAATTCTCCATGTATCGATTTGGATGTGCTCTCTTTGTGGTGTTTTGATCAAAAGAAACACCATTTTCCTTCTGCAGTGATAAGGTGCAGGAGATAGATGGCATAATCTTTCACAAAAGTCATTTCTAAAGCACTTCCCCTTTCCTGACAAGCCGCATAGGTGCCGTTTCCCCTTTGGAATTATAAATTAAGGTGCTGCCATTTATTACAGATGAAGACGATAATTTTTCCTTTGGATGGAAAAGGCCAACTGGATTTCTAAACGCAAACCTCAGAAAGTGTCCAGGTTACAGGTTTAAGTGCAGCTGCTCAGATCTGAAATCTCCAACTGGGCTTTTAAAAGTCATGGGTAAAACTAGTTATTAGGGACAGGTTCAAACATACTACTTCGGTTTTTTTAATTAATTGATAATCAATGAGGAAGGGGAAAAATAGCATTTATTTAAGACCTATACCCTGTCTTGGTCCAGTTCTCAGACACTATTTGATGGAATTCTCACTTGAGAATTAGGTGTTGAAGTTGATTGAATGAAGAAGGAATGAGGGACTTGTTCTGTGCGGTATAAGCTACATGATGGGTATGTAATTTGAAGCCCTCTCTTATCTTCCACCAAGATCTGCAATCTTCCACCAGACAGTGTTGAACAATTTGATTCCATAGGCAGGAAGAGCTGGCTGGGATTTTCCACACTTGTTCCCCTTTTTGGAATCGAAGGCCCAATCCATGGCTGCATCTTAGGGTCTTAAGCATGATTTCAAATAGTACTACCAAAAAAAGGTTAATTGGCCTCCTTAAGTTGTTAAACGTATGCAGAAGGGAACAAAGAAACATTCCAGCAAACCCTAAATAAGAAAGTTGATGTTCAAGAAGATTCCTCCCTCTTTCGTTTCATTTCATGAACAAGAACGTTGGAACTTTTCATGAAAATCCTCACAAGGCTCAAAATGAGGCAAACTATTAGATGTTAAAACTTGGGCAAATGATAAGTTCTGCAATGTTTAACCTTACCCCGTGTTTCTGGAAAACAGCAAAGTTTAATAAATCCTCCCCAGCTTTTGTGTTCTGGAAAATGGCTTACTGGAAAGAACCACCCTTGCCCATATGATTTTGATAAGACTCACAGTTGTCCTTCATTTACCTAGGACAGGGGTTCTTAACCTTTTTTGTTCCATGGACCGCTTTGCCAGTCAGGTGAAAACCAGGTACCCCTTCTCAGAATGTAGCAGCAGATAGTTTTATGACATTCAAATAGCTTCCAGTCTAACAACTACCATAATTTCGAAGTGTGGATGAGCGTGTAAGTGATATTTTGAGATATGCAACAACTGTGATATGACATGAAATGAATACCACTGTAATTTATTGCATACATTCATAAGTGAAGGAAATGCAGGATTTCAGTTAGAGGTCAGAAAAAATAAAAGAGAATAGCTGATTTTTAAAATTCAAGCTCACAGACCCCTTGAAATCTTTCCAAGGATCCCTTGGGGCTCTGTGAACCTCTGGTTAAGAACCCCCGACCTAGGACAAGCCAGATACAGCTTTTCCACATTCCCATTCTTTGCCTGGTAAATGCTTTCCTGAATTGCTGAACCCTGTTGACCAATTAGAAAAAAGTATGGTTAAGCATCTCTCCTTCCCCCAGATCCCTGAATTTTAAGGGCACGTGCCAAGAAAATAGGCTGCTGCGGCATAAAACATTCTCAGATCTACGACCTCATGTCACCACCGTTTCATCCCAAATCCCCACACCCATACTTTCTTCTCAATAAAAGGAAATCTCTCTGTGCCTAACTCTTGAGAGGCCTGCTGACTTTATGGTAAGAGTATTCTTTGTAGCACTATAGTCCCTTCCTTCTATTGCAATAGCATCTATCCCGTATACAACCCATAAATCCATCCATTTGAATAAATTCTCTCCTTACCAAGCCTGAATTTGTTTTTCCCTTTGACAGGTTCATTTAGAAACATAAGCGATAATATTTTTGCTCATGTTGAAGTTTGGCCTAATTAGTTTTTAAACAGAGAAACTTACAATGGCCATAAAATTTCAGGTCCCAACATGCCCTTATGTTATATTTACTATTTATTCGGTGAATTTGGGAAGTGAGAAGTAGAAAAGGCTCCTTAGTTGGGATTTAGATGTTACTATTCATTCCCTGAGCCTTATATTCTTATAAAAGACCACACAGTGTAGAAAGGGGAAGGAAGAGGGTCCACGTTCTATCTTCCCCCATTAGACAAGCCTGCCAAGTGTTATCTCATGACCAGGTCCTACTCGTTTGTCTGAATATGGATTTCCTTCACCAGACTTCTGGTGCCAAAAATAATGTCACCCTCTTCTGGACTCTAAGTATTTCTCATTTTCAGGGAACGCTTGCCTTTGCTGAACTGTCCCTGAATGTTCATTAATTTCAGTGTGAGGTAAATGTCAGCGTGAAACAAAAGGTGACCTAAAGGCCGCAGCACCCTATGAGTATTAAAGTAAAGAGTGCTCATGAATTAATGAGCCCAGTGGACACTCATTCCACATGCAGAACTGGAGGCACCAGCTCACCACTGCCATTGTCGCAGTCGCAAGAGATGCAGGAACTCCTCTGCCACTGGGTCACAGCATGTTAAGAGAGAGCGGCCGGGTTATGAGTTACCAAATGAGTTGGCATTATAATTTTAAATGTTAATCATGCACATCAAAAGCACTTGGGCCACTTCCCAAAAATAATATAATTTTATTCCAATGAGAGGCATTGCCGTGTGGTAGAAAGACCACAGAAATAGCAAACAAGGTACTGGCTTTTCAGCGTCAACTTTGGCACTAATTAATTGTGCACACTGAGAAAATGCAGCTTCGATTTTCAACTGGTTTGTCAGTCCCTTGCTGCCCCCTACCCCAACACACACAAAACACTTTAACTTATTTTTCTCAATGTTATATATTAATCCCTTGGAAAAGTGAAATGGGGGAAAAAATGTTTAAAATGAAAATCATGTCCCTTGTTGCAAACCTTCCTCCATCCACTGTCTTCAGGATATCAAGATGGCAACCATCCACTGTCTTCAGGAAGACAACAAAGACAGCCACCTTTAACTGTTTCTGTTTTATGGGGAGTGGGGGGAGTAAACTCCATATCTATAAATAATGTGCTTTTGCATTTATGATACCTCAACTTTGGATACAATAAATAACTTTTCTTTGATCATGTGTTAAATTTCCCTCGTTTATATAGCATCCCTTCCCTCTACTCTGCTCTTACTTTTTAAAAGATGTATCACTATTTTTAGTTCAACTTTAATTGAATATGTGCATTTGAGTAATGTATTTTATTGTCAATCTTCTACACCTTCAACTTGATTTTAGAGTCTGTAGACGGAGATGAATGGCACAATTTTGCTTATTGTAGGTCCCTCCCTTGCCCCAGCCTAGCTTCTCTAGAGCTTATTTACATCTTATACATTAGTAAGATTTATATGAGAGGGCAAAGAGATCACCCATTGTGTTCTAACTGTAATTAAGTCACCCATGTTTGGCTACAGTTATATTCTAAAATTTGTAATCTGATAAATGAAATTTATATCATTTTGACTTTGCAAATATTCTTCACTGCAAGTCTTGGAAGGTACTTTTTCCTCCTGTTGAGGATCTAATCTGCTTACGCTTGTGTCAGGCATATAAGCGTCTTTCCTCATTTCCTCAAAATCCTGCCACATTTCAGCTTGTTTCATCTTTTGAACATGCATTTCTTTGGAAAATCTGTTTATCAACTTTTTCTTGAGGGAAGAAGAGACAACTGTCTGTGATGGTTAGGCTAATGTGTCAACTGGGCCAGGTAATTGTGCCCAGTTGTTTGGTCAAGCAAGCACTGTGCTAATTGTAATACAAGGATGTTTATGGACTTTAATCATCAGTGAGTTCAGTGCATAGATGGCTGATTACATCTACAATCAACCAAGGAGATCGCTGTCAGCAGTGAGTGATGTTTTATCCAATCAGTTGAATGCTTTAAAGGGGGAAGTGATTTCAGCATTCAGAGAGAATTTTCCAGTTAGACTTTGGACAGCCAGCATCTCCTGGGAACTCATCAAGGACCTTCATTGGAGCCCCTGATTTGCAGCCTGCCTGCAGAATTTGGACTTGTGCATCCCCACAGTGATGTGAGAGAATTTTATAAAATCTCATACTATTTACAGATATCTCCTGTCGATTCTGTTTCCCTAGAGAACCCTGACTAATACACTGTTTATACAGGTTTCTCCTCTTTTTGTCTTCTTACCCATTTTAGCTATTGCTAGGATCTTCTTCTAGAAGATTTTCTCCTTGGATCGCCTTAATTTTCATTGCTAGCTTGGGCCACCTGCATCGTAAACCTATTGCATATTTATTTTCCTGAGCTTCAGGTTCATTGTATTAGGTTAGTTCCAGTCTTTCTTATCTTCCATATTTTTACCTCTTGTTGTTTGCTTCTGTTTTATGCAATTAATTTAGTCAGAAAGCCAATATGAATTTCCGAGTCTTTTCAGATTTGATTATTTTTTGGC
This sequence comes from Chaetophractus vellerosus, assembly GCA_004027955.1. NCBI lineage: Eukaryota > Metazoa > Chordata > Mammalia > Cingulata > Chlamyphoridae > Chaetophractus > Chaetophractus vellerosus. The sequence goes on along the minus strand of PVKH010010486.1, from coordinate 10,653 downwards.
TGGTTGTTGTTTTCTAGGTAGACTTCTTAAGCTCGTTGAGGTCATCTACCATCAACATCACCCTAGACAAATAGAAAGTTAATGCTAGGCTTTTTTTGTGTGGTTTTGGAGATGGTTATATTTTCTTCTATGAAAACATTCAGAGTCGTCTCTTAATCCTTGGTGTTCTGAAATCCCCAAAAAATGGTGACTAGGTGTGGGGATTTTTTTTAGATTTATCATGCTAAAAATTTGCTAGAACTGTTCGAATTGAATCTTCATATCTTTTTGCAGTTCTGAGGGAAGTAACTTCTTTTTTGCTGTCTAAGTTATTTCATTTTCCACAACTCCTATTGATTGCTCAGATGTGGCACTAACTGGAATTGATCCTTTCTGCCACTTTTCCTTCAGCCCATGTTTTCCACATCTATTCATTTAGGCATTTCTATCTGGAAAATTATTGCATATTTCTATATCATCCCTTCTACTTAAATTTTAATTTTTGGTTATCATTTTTGTAATTTCAAAAGCAGATTTATTTCCTAAGAGTTCTTTTTGCTTAATATCTTATCTTTGTTTTATGCATTATCTAACTTAATATTTCAAAAGGCAAACAGTTCTAGTTATGCTCCAACCTTTTTCCATTTATTTTATCTTGGCATTTTAATTTTTTTTAAAAAAGATTTATTTATTTTATTACATATCTCCCCTTCCCCCCCATTGCGGCGACGCGCCGAGACTTGGTCACTGCGCAGGCGCGGCTTTCCCCGCTTGTGGGCGGCTTCTGCTTCCATTCACGGCCGGCTCTTGCTTCAGTTCGCGGGTGGCTGGCTGTGCTCCATTCGCGGGCAACCTGCCCTGCCCGTGGCGGCTTTTGCCCTGTCTGTGGCAGCTTTTTTTTTGCCCTGCCCACGGCGGCTCTGGCCCGCCCATGGCGGCTTGCCATTCTCAAGGCGGTCTGCCCGCTAGGAGAGGTCCCTGGGAACCGAACCGGGGCCTCCCATGTGGTATCCCGGCGCGCTCTTTATCCACTGAGCTATCTAGCCGGGCCCGGCATTTTAATTTTTTACTGCATATTTCCCCCAGATGTCTGATGATTCTCACTTTTCCCTGAATGTATTAATTAATGAGAAATAAAAAATATTGTTTTTGAGTACTGTTTTCACAGCCTTGGCTTGTTGACTGCTCATCAAATGAAGATGTGGTATGGAACCTGGATATTAGTTTGGGGTGTTTCCAAATGTTTAAATGACAGGGAACTGACTTTGAGGGTGCAAAACCCATGCTATAAGCTTTAATTTCCTGGAAGAATAACACCTCAGTTATTTCTGGGGATGAATGCTTATCTTCCTTACACAGGAGAATAATAGTATTTATTTTCCAGCATAAAGGTCTTTTTAATATTGCACCTACTTTAACAAATCCTAGTTTCTCTCTGTTTTCTTCTGTGGATCCTATACTTGCCAAGCCTGAAATCTGTCCTCAGATTTCTGCCTGATGTTTGATGCATTTCTGCTTTAACCCCCTCCAGGAGTATCATAAAATGCAGCTGTCTCTGATCTTTAATCAATCAATAATCTTACATGAACCTTCTGTTTTCCAGAAAGTTGGGAAATCTCTTGTCTGATGATATCCCTGATAGATTTTCTTTGCTTATATGGGTGTAATACCTTTTCATTGTTTATCATTATTGTATTAATTTAGTAGCAAAAATACAAGCAGACAGGTGAGCTCAATCTGCCATCTAGTTCTGAAAGCCTTCATTTGTATTCGAGAAATCATTCTAATTGTAATGTAAATATGCACAAGAAAGAGCAAAAATGGAGACTAGGAGATCAGTGAGGAAATTGATCTGGTTATTTAGGAGTAAAATATAGTAGCCATAGCAGTGGAGATGGAAAACAAGGAAATGTAGAGCTATTTATGAGAGGATGCTTCAGGACTTTGTAACTATTCCCATATCTACAGGGGTGACTTGGAATGATGTACCCCAGAAAAGGATGTTCCTAAAGTTAATCCATTCCTGTGGGTGTGAACCCATTGTAAGACTTTTTGATGAAGTTACTTCAGTTAAGAAGTGGCCCACCTAAATCAGAAAGGGTCTTAATCCTATTACTAGACTACTTTATAAGCAAAATGAAATTCAGACAGAGAACAAAAGACAAGGAAGCAAGAAGCTGAAGGATACTGGAACCCAGAAGAGAAGAGAGAGGCCAGAAGGGGTCACCATGCATATTTTGCCACATGAAAAAGGAGCCCAGAACCAAGGGTCACTGGCCACCAACTCCAGAATGTCAGTCTTCAGGGAAAAATCATGGCCTAGATAATGCTTTGATTTGTATTTCTCTTAGCCTCAAAATCATGAGCCAGTAATTTCTCATTGCTCAAGACAACCCATTGCATGTTATTTGTTTGACAGCCAAGGAAACTAAACCATTTACTCTTCTGTCTGCACATTGAAGTTACTTCCATGATATTGATTTCTCTTGGGATTGTCTTACCTATCTCTGATTAAAGCTCACTATATGTATTTCCCCCATCTTCCCACCTCCTGGTTCCATCACTCATTTCAGTCCTATTCTGTGTGCTAAGTCTTAGTCGCAACTTCTAGGGCTAGAACACAGTCTTACCCAGTGGCGCTATATTCTTTGGATTACATGAAGTATCTTCTGTCTCTAAGGAAGGCTTAACTTTCAGATTCCTTCCCCAAATCCCAACCTGCACCTTCATTACCAAGAGATGTGGATTCTGATACGGAGGGGGCTGTTATTAATTGCTGACACATTCCGTGTTTTACAGATGGACTGCCAAAGCCCTTGTGAGCCTGCATTTTGAATCTAAAGCCCTTATGACTCCTATGTCCTCTTCTGAGTGTTACACTCACTTTCTCTTTCCCTTTTCTGATGCATTCATCACACCCTACCCGTCACTTTATCTTATATGCTCCTTGTCCCACAACCTTGCACCATTTTCCATTTCATCTCTTGTCTTGTTTTTAATCTCAGTCTGTCTTTATGGATCTGAGCTTGTCTCCCTTTTCTTGGCTTAATCCCAGCAACAACTTCCTCAAACAGATTTCAATCTCTTTTCTATTTCTGTTACTACAAGGGCATGCTCTGTTGATGGCTGTCCATGCATTAACCTCTTCTGAGCCTCATCCCATCCCTGGAAGGAATAAAGGGCAAGATGGAGAGCAAAGAAGAAGCTGGCTATATAGCAAATCTAGACAGTCATTTGAGGGGTGAGATCAAAATTAGTAAATCAACTCTGGCTCTTTCATTCGTTTTTTCTGAACTATTGAAATGGCCCTCACTTGTTCTCTCTGACTCTGGCTATATCCCTGCCAGTTCACATGCCTAACAAATGCCAGAATCGTGATTGTATAACAGCAAACTAATTACATTTTGCCTACTTTCAAATCACAAACACATTAAAAATTATGGACTCTGTTTAAGAGATAATTTAGTATGAAGAAATGAAGAAAAGTCTTCCTCCTCCCCCAGGGTGTTAGGGCACTAAAGAAGATAGACGGGCATAATAAGCCTTTCCTGAAGGAGAGTAGGGGGTGCAGGATTGATAAAATTCTCAAGAACTGTAGGAGAAGCATGGGAAAACCAGGAGATATGGTAGAATAGTGTGGAATATAATCTGCTTCCACACCCTCCTCACAATCTTTCATAAAGCTACTAAGCAGAGCAAGTTCTGAATGGGATTCTGTGTGCTCTAGGATGAAGAGAATGGGGAGATATTTGTTTGGGTCTGATTGATTCAGAAACAACAGTGCTGCATAGATTCAAAGGAAGAGACCGAGAATTCACCAGGATACAAGACACACACGTGAAATTGGTAGCAATGTGCTGAGTTTATTCAAGAATTGGAATTGAGGGTTAGCCCAATTTATATCCTAAATTCCTAAACAGAAGGAAGCCTCACATCACATATGCACTGCCTAGTATGACCTCTGCTGAATTCAGGGTTATTGTCTGTAGCATATCTGTGCAGTGTGGGGAAAATGGACTTTGCATTCTCACAGAGCTGGCCTCAAATCCAGTTCCCATTATAAGCTGTGTGACTTTGAACAGATTATTTCATCACTCTTATGAGTTGAATTGCATCCCCTAATGGGTGGTTGAATCCCTTAAAAATATGTGTTGAAGTCTTAACCCCCACTACCTTAGAATGTAAGTTTATTTGCAAATAAGGTCATTAGTCAAGTTTAGATGAGGTCATACTGGAGCAGAGCAGGTCCCTAATTCAATATAACTGATGTCCATATAATAAAAGGAGAGGAGAAGTAGACACAGGGGAAATGGCCATGTGATGGTGGAGGCACAGAATGGAGAGATTCTTCTAAAAGCCTATGTATGCCAAGGGTTTCCAGTAAGCAGCAGAACTTAGAAGAGGCAGAGAAGGATCCTTCCCTACAGTTTTCACAAGGAGTGTGGCCTTGTTGACACCTTGATTTTGGACTACTAGCCCCAAGATGATATATTTCTGTTGTTGTAAGCTCCCAGTTTGTGGTATTTGTTATGGCAGCCAGAGGAATCTAAGACATTTTCTGTCTCCCAGTTTGTTCCTCCATCGAATAAGCATAATAATACCTATCACAAGGGTGACTGTGGGAATTACATGAGATAATTTTACAACTCCGATGAAATTATACCTGATCGGGATTATTTTGCTTGACCAATTTTGCCCAACTTGTGCCTTTCTATCAGTTCAGAATCTTGTTTCCCAAGGAGGGAATCTCATTGATAGGCAACAATGTTCACCAGGGAATTCTCCTTATGCCAAGCAAAGATCTGTTTCCCTGCAGGGTTCACTCACTGGTTCTATAGTAGCTCTGGAGCAATCAAAACAGGACAGAGTCATCAAAAGTCAAATCTTTTGAACTAGGTCACCAAACACGTGGTCCAGAGGAGATGTTAAATTTGAGTCTCCTGTGGATTTCTATTCTCTGTGAGACCATTTCCCCTCTGAGAATTCATCCTAGGTGGGTAGAAATCTCTTTCTCTGGCATCCTTTGAAAATGAGGACAGCAATAACTGTGTAGCTAGATAACTATATCCCACTGTTAGAGTGTTATTTTGATTGCCTTTCATGATAAGAGACAGACCGTGCCCACAATGGGCAATGCAAACAATCCCATATCCACTCTGAAGTAATTAGAACAGATCAGCCTTGTCTCCAGCAACCTTTGGAAAGCTCTCGAAGGCTTTCACAAGCCTCAAAGAAGACAGCTTGGTCAATGTGGGCATTTATCCCAGCTGCGTTCTACTCCCTCTGTATTCACACGCAGAAACAGCCTTCCCTTTGTTCAGCCTTCCTGGTAGGCAGCCATGTTTGACAGTTGGATGTCTCAAGATGGATGTGTTGTAACAAGTGCCTTAAGCCTTGTGCCTTCAAGATCACTGAGTGATTTGAAGGGAAAACATGCATTACAGGGGTAATTTTACTTTTGCCATGCTTAATAACCTTTAATGGTGTACAATCACATTTGTTCTAACTTTTCATATCAGCAGACAAACTATGGGGAATACTAAGTAGTTAGCCTCACCATTATTATTGCAACCCATCTGATTCTTTTCCTTGTAAATGAATCTTTAATTAGTTAAATTACCACTGTGTTCGTGCTTGTACAGTGAAGCTCTTTAATACAAAGCTCCTGGAATTTAAAGCAAACAATAATCTCTGACTCTCCCTTGCCACTCTGTAGTGTAATAAAGGTGTACCTTGCATGCTGCAAAGATTGCTTTTGGGCATGTTGGTTTATCAGCAAGAGTCCAGCATTCACCTTTCTAAACACGGAACTGGTGAACACCAAGGAATGCATGTGGATCAGTTATCACGGAGCACATCAAGCTTAGGAGTGGCAAATTTCAGGGAACCCTTCTAATTTGTCCTCCGTGTGTGACTCCTCAAAAAGTCTTCATGCACAGGATGCCTGTGAGTAGGCAGATATGACCTTGGAGTGGCACCCTGGCTTTAGGGTAATATGTACCTACATGGTCCTTTATGACAGCAGGATTCCAAGCCAAGCACTGAAAAAAGAAATACATTTGTTTTCTTAATTTAGTATGATCTACTAGGAAAGGACATGACCCATGAATCTATTCATTTGTCTTAGAGCAAAGATAAATCAGATGTCTGAATTCATGGGAGTAGAGTATGGGTGTGTGTGATGGTTTGAATCTGTACAGATCCCAGAAGAGTAGGTTTTTAAAGTTAATCCATTCCTGTAGGTGTGGATCTATCATAAGTAAAAACTTTTGGTGAATAAGATCTGTATTAGTCAGTACCAAATTCTGTATTAGTCAGCCAAAAGGGTGCCCTTGCAATATACCACTAATTGGTTGGTCTTTATAAAGGGTAATTTATTTGGGGTAGAAGCTTACAGTTACTAGGCCACAAAGCATAAGTTTCTTCCCTCACCAAAGTCCATTGTCACATGTTGGAGCAAGACAGTTGCCGACATTTGCCAGGGTTCAGGTTTTTTGGGTTCCTCTCTTCCTGGCTGCATTTCTCTCCGGGCATAGCTCCTCTGCTTGGTTCACAAGGTCAGCTGTAGACTATCAGGTGAACAGCTCACTTGTCTTCTCTTGGGGCGTCCTCTCCAACATCAGAACTGCTTCTCAAATCTGCTTCTCAAATCTGCTCCCTCTGCCTTTTGCCTTGCCTTTTATACTTGAGACCACACCCACCGAGGGGCAGGGCCCAATGCCCTACTGACATGGCCCCATCAATTCCCAAATCATACCCCAGTCATGCCCAGATGAACAGATCAGTTTACAAGCATGATTCAATATTGATTTTTGGAATTCATAATTACATCAAACGGCTACAGGATCTTAACTTAAGATGTGACCCGCTGGGTCTTACTCCTCTTACTAGAATCCTTTATAAGAGAATGAAATTTAGAAACAAAGAGAAAGCCTTGGAAGCAGAATATAAAGCCACAGAAGCCAGAAGCAGAAAGCAAGGAAACCCAGAGGAGAAGGGAGAGACTGGCAGATGCCACCATATGCTTTGCCATATGACAGAGGTGTCCAGGATCTTTGCAGCTAGAAATCAGGAAGAAAGCATCACCTTAATGTTCCTTGAGTTAGACATTTTTCTCAGCCTCAAAGCTGTAAGCTTGTAAGCTAGTACATTTCCATTGTTATAAGCCAACCCATTTCTGGTATATTGATTTTAGCAGTGTAACAAGAACAGATTTGAAAATAGGAGTTGAGGAGGTGACGCAGCAGAGTCCACACAGGATTTGTGAAGTTTGCACATCAATCTGCAAACAATGGCAATGCCTTTCTTCCCCTGGCAGGAGAGAAAATGGATGATGATAATTGAGTACGGTGATAGCAAAACAGTAACAATAATAACAGTAACTAATATGATTGATATGTAGAGAAAATATGTAAATTTCCTAAGGTCAAAAAATTATTCAGAGGAAGAGCTTGAGATTAAAACCGAGGCAGTCAGACTTTGGAAGGTGAGGGCATCATCAGGACCCCATACCTAGGCCAAGTGCCAAAATTAGAATCTCAGAGACTTCCAAATCAAAGAGAACTGTTACAACATAGCACTAAGCCCTAAATTCAATAACATGGAAGATGTAAAAAGTTGGTCCCTGCTCCTGAGAATAGGGAGTTGATGGTAGGATGTATCCATAGAAGACATTTGTGAAATGGCCTAATTTCTAAGACCCTGCCTTCTAAGACTTGCAGATATTATTGTAAATATCCTTTCACTATTTCAGGATACATTTTCAAAATTGGAAGAAGGAATAAACAGGCATTACCTTTTTGTAGGTACCTCTGCTCTTAAGGTACTTAAATGTGCTCCAAAAAGCTTATCACACATTTTTTTCTGGAATCATTGTCTATCACCAGGCTTTCCCTTGTTGACTTGAATAAAAATTTCCTCATTCACACTGGTAATTACAAATAATAAAGAACATCTTGAATGAATAAAAGCATATCTTCAATAAGGATAATGAAATAAATAGAAATCTTGAGTGCACCCTTTAAGTGATTTAAATGTAAAAAAGGAAGAAGATCTGTATTGATTCATTTATTCATTCAAGGAATATTGATAGAATGTACACTCTGCCCTAGAAGCTGTTTTCGCATGAGAAGCTAAGGTGTTGCCAACTCACTGTGGGAAAGCTGGAGGAAAGGTGCTTAGACAAGCCCCATACTACAGCAGGTTAGAGAATGACCTGTGCTGAGTGACAAATTTTGCTAGCTACAAGGGGCATGATTCTCAGAAAAATTGCTCTCTCTACAAATTTCAAAATGTGTCTACAAAAAGACATACTTCCTTATGTGAAGTACATAGGATTTTAGCTTGATTCATCTTTCCTACACATGGATAGACCATTAAGAGAGTGAAAATTATTTCAGCCTTGTTATCTATTAGGAAATTTCTCATAGTATACAAAAGGAACATGGAAGGATCCAAAGGAGTGCCATTCTTCCCATTAACGAGAAAAATACTAGGCCTTGATTGAACATTAAGCTTTCAAACAGGAATAAAGTAAGGAAGAGGAAAGAAGAAAAAACTATGTATTCTCCATGGAAAACATAGCAGACAAGAAGTAGTTTAGAGAGTGGATGTAGCTAAAGTGGTTGAGTGCCTACTTCCCATGTACCAGGACCTGGTACTGGGAACCAGGAAATATGATTAGGGCAATCTCTACTTTTCAGGGAAAGAAGGACAAAAACAGGTCTGAAATCATGAATTTTGCAAGGTAAAGAAACATACCATGATTATGACTGGGGATTTATTATTTTTATTATAAGACACACAGGTAAGTGAGGAAGTTCTTCTTTACTGCAAAAGTCTCAACCACCACCCAGTAAGGGGTAGCTAAAGCAGAGCCCACCACACCATGTCATTCTAGTCCCCATATAATTTCTCTATCCATGCATCAATGGGCTCCTTTGCTCTCTGCTCCCAAGCAAAGAACCATTGTTCTGGCCAGTTGCTCTTTCTCTATTTCTGCTGCACCTGCTGCCTCTACTTACTTGGTTGCGTACCTCAAGTTCAAACTCCCTGAGAGATCATATGACCTTGTGAACTGTTACCCTGCACTGTATTTTCTAAGGTTGAGCATTTATTTCCTGACAAGGGAGCTCACAGACTGCTGGACAGTCTCGAGGCAGTGGCCATTCAGTTAAGTCCTGCTTCTTGGACCAAGCTCTGGCAGCCTAGCATCATCTCCATTGACTGCCTAAGGTCTTAAACTCATTGGATGCATCCAAAGGTTCATCGTTACTTCATAGTTGCAATGAGACTGCACTTCCATGATGCCTGGTCATTACTGCATAACTGGGGTCAATGTAGCAAAATGGTTCTAGAGGTAGAGTAACAAATCACACCAAGAACATATACCTTAGATATGGGTGACAGTGCTTGTTAACGGCCAATTTGGCCACCACAGAAGGTAAATATGTTGGCCATTCAAGGTGAAATGGCGAAGAATAAAGAGATGTGAAAAGTCTCTACTTAGTGTTCCCTCTAAAATGGAAAGACTCTACTTTTATAGTGAGAAAAACATCACCACCAATCTGCTCTCCCATGAGGATTTGTGTAGACTCAAGAAACCATGCTCCCTAAACATCTTCCAGCTTGATGTAAGTTGGTATGCTTTGCTGAGATTGCATTGAGATAAGCTATGACTTGTACAAAATATTTGGTTTAGAGTGCTCAATTTTGCCAAACCTCTTGTCTTATCCTCAGAGGGTTTACCCCAGCACAGGGCATATACTTAAATCTTAACTCAAAAGAAGACTGCAAATTTAGCAAGTTTTCAGTGTGGCATTGATCTCTTCCAGAAAACATAAGTCCACTACCTATAATAAAAATTTTCAGAAAAATATAAACAGAAATATGTTATTTAGAGCACCATCTATAAGGTACTTCTCTCTGAAACAGTTCCCCCCACACACACACACATACACCTGATTCAATAACAATGCTAACATACCAGACAAAATACATGACACACTGGTTTTCTTGACAATAGACACCAGGCAACGAATGGCAGTGATGACTGAGAGGTGGGAAATGAATCAGGTGAACCCTGGCATTACTCCCAGCTTACTGGTTTAGAATGAATTTCCAGAATGTGGTGCAAGCTGTTGCAACCCAGGCAGAACTCAGAAGATACATGGAGACAGAGCCAAGGGAGCAAACGTTGGCAGAACAGAGTAGTGAAGATTGAGAAATGCACAGAAAGAGAACTCTGGACCACTGTGGAAGACCCCCCTTGAAAATCAGTAGAGTACAGCTAGGTAGGTACACATGCGTGAGGAAACTGGCCAGAGAGAGATACCTGAGAGAAGTAGAGGGAGCAGCACCTAAAACTCACACAGATCTGGGAAAAGCCCCTGCTCCCATCAGGCCAGCTGGAACATCTTACAATTCAGGGGCAGAGGGTAAAGTACACGGAGGCAGTGCTAGGGCTACGGTGACAGAGGAGACACCCCGGGAGCAAAATGTAAGGAGGCACTCACTTTCTGAGTCACACAAAGTGCAGGAGCAGCACTGGCAGTGAGTGTCTCCTTAGAGCTTGCTCATGAGTGCCTCACTTGCCTTGCTCTAGTCTCAGCCCTTCTCAGGAGGTGGGAAACATTTCCCCTAGACTAAACACAGCTCTGGCTCTCCTGAAGGAAT
>PVKH010010485.1:0-18215 GCA_004027955.1 Chaetophractus vellerosus | reverse complement strand
ATAACATCATACAGGACTCCTATACATCAACCCACCACAAACACTTTGCATTTTTGTGAAATATTTGTAACAAATTATGAAAGAGCATCATCAAATTATTGTTTTCTTTCAGCACATTAAATATATCTGTAGCAGTTTGAGCAGTTTGATGTAATTATTAATTCCAAAAATAGATATTGGATCATGCTTGTAAATTGGTCTGCTAATCTGGGCATGATTAAGTTATGATTAGGGCATTGACTGGGCCATGTCAGTGGGGCATTGAGCCCCACCCCTTGGTGAGTAGGGAATCAAATATAAAAGGCATGGCAAAGAGCAGAGTTGGAGCAGTTCTGATGTTGGAGTTCTGGTGAGGAAGGAGAGAAGGTCTTGTGATAGAGAGAAGCCATTCACCTGAGAGTTTACAGCTGGCCTTATAGAGAGAGGCATAGCCTAGACAGCCTCATAGTCTACAGCTGACCTTGTGGAAGAAACAGAGGAGCTAAGCCTGGAGATAAGTGGAGCCCCAGGAAGAGAGGAACCCAAGAAGCCTGAACCCTGGCAAACAGCAACAGCTGCCTTGCTCCAACAGACTTTGGTGAGGGAAGAAACTGATGCTTTATGGCCCAGTAACTGTAAGCCTCTACCCCAAATAAATACCCTTTCCAAAAATCAACCGATTTCTGGTATTTTGCATCAGCACCCCTTTGGCTGACTAATACAATATCATACCATTGTCTTCTTGCATGGCATTGAGGCTCCCTTAAATGTGGCACATTGCTTCTCTATTGCAACTTTGAAAAATTTTCTTTATCTTTGGCATTTGACACTTTGATTAGAACATGCCATGGTATGGATCTATTTGGATTTCTCCTGCTTGGAGATCATTGAGTATCTTAGATATATATATTCATGTCTTTTGTTAAATTTTGGAAGTTTCCAACCATTATTTCTTTGAATGTTCTCTTTGTTCCTTTCTCTCTTTCTTCTCCTTCTGGGAGTCTCACAATGTGTGTATGAGGCTATATTAACTTTTCTTCTTCCTTCTTTTTGCTCCTCATACTGAATTATTTCAATTGTCATATCTTCAGTTACTCTTATTCTTTCTTCTGCTAGCTCCAATCTGCTGCTGAACCTCTCTAAAGAATTTTTAATTTCTACTATCGTGGTTTTCAGCTCTGTTTGGTTCCTTTTCATAATTTCTGTCTCTCTATTGATATTCTCTTTGGTTTTTTTCTTTCAATTTTTTTGATTTCCTTTAGTTTTCCCTGTGTTTTCCTTTAGTTCTTTGAGCATATTTAGGACCATTTAAAAATATATATTTGTCTTGTATGTTCAATTCTGGTCCTCCTCATTGATGGTTTATAGTTATTTTAATCTTCTTGACTTGGTCCCTCCATTCCTTTTTCATTAAATGTTTTGTAACCTTTTGTTGAAACCTTGACAAATATGTTGAAAACATACTAAAATTTGGATATTTTAATATGTTTTGCTGGGATTTAGGCTCTGAGGCATCTCTTTCTTTAGTTTGTATCCAGTTAGGATTATGACAGGGATTTCCTAGATTGCCAAGAGCTAAACAAAAGACAGAGAGAGAGAGAGAGAGAGAGAGAGCACATGGTTGTGCAAGTGCTCTCCTTTAGGGTTTATCTATACAATGACCTTAGAGAATAGCTCCAGGCCAAAGTGCAACTGCCTTCCTGATCCTCTTGTCTTGGGCATGCATGTGTGACCTTAGGAATTCCGCCCATTTACATGGTGCTGAATGTCCCCTTTTCCCCAGGAAATAATTTCCTCAGGGTCCTGGACACTGTACTGTATGTTCTATGGCTGGCAATCTACTCTCCCACAGCATGCTGTAGATGAGATTCAAGAGCTGTCTTTTATATATAGGACAAGTTCTGACATGGCAAATCCCTCAGGCCATCACCAGACACAATGGGCCAGTTATGCATGTTCCTAGTATGTGCATGAGGGTTATCTGCTCCCTCTGGAAATGTGACCAGAGATCTGCACTGCCAGTGTGGATCAGCTCCTTGCTCAGCCAGTAAAGGGTGGAGGAAAGGCCAGATAGGGGGCCTATGAGATATTATTGCTTTTAAGTAACACTTTGCTTGATCTGGAGCTAACTCCTTTACTACAGGCCTTTATATGTTTTCTAGAGCTTTGAGAGTTTCTGTCAGTTCTTGCTGGTTGTTCAAATCTTTTTGGGGGAAATGGTGCCTTGAAGCATCTCACTTTAATCCAGAACTTCACCCCCAAATTTTTTAAAACAGAAAAGAGGTCACATTTTAAAGAATAAATAAACACTGATCCTCTCTTTCATTCTATCAAAATTCCAACTCCTGCAGGAGTGTATGGGAAGGTGGTCTCCAACATTCAAAGGAGGCTCCATTGTGACGTTTTCCCTTACGATATATCAGAATGTGTCTCCTTGAGATTATGGTAGGAACAGAAAGAGAATGAAAAGAACATACCAACTCTATTTGATTGTGTTGTCTCCCATTCAAGTTCCCCTACTAGAGAGTTTGTTAGTGTACTTTTTTCCCAAGGGCAGAAACTGTATGTGTGTTGTATACATGTTTATGTGTATGTGCAATCCTTAAGTATTTCTGAGCAGTATATAGTAAGGTTCCTTTCTCTCTCTCTCTCTCTCTCTCTCTCTCTCTCTATATATATATATATATATATATATATATCTCACACACATTCATTTTACATGTATATAAATATGTCATAATATATATGAATATGTATATTTAAATAAATTGATCAAGAAATAGACAGTCTCAAAAGAACCTGATGATTCTCTCCCCTGCACCTCATCTCTCTCTCACACACCCACACATAGACACACCCAGTCACTCACAGTAGCAAAAATTCATTACTGACCAAGTATTTCAATGTTAGAATTCTATCAATGAGCAAGCAAGAACCACTTGGCCTGGCATAGCCAGTTTGCACACAAATACTATGACAAGTTCCTTGAAGCAGATTAAGCCCTACAGAAGGTTAAACGTGATGCTTTCACTTTGTTTACTTTTAGTTTTAACAGTTAAGTTTTGACTTCATATTCTTATAGTTTTGAATTCATGTATAAGGTTATGTTCCAATTCATATGTATGTTCCAATTCATATATATATGTATGTATGTTTCATATGTAAGGCTATGGTCCAATCAGAACATAAGCAAAGAATTACAGTACAAAGCTGGTTTACATAATACTCCACTTCCACCCACCATCTCCACCCTTCATTAATACACACCTGTGCTCAAAAGCATTCCAAATCTTATAAATAAACCCTGTTGGCAGAAGACCACTTCCAAAACTGTTTTCTGAGAAATACCAGCACCCTGAAAAATTGTGGTTATGAATCAAATGTATCTTGGAAACACTTCCTTCAAAGTATTCCTTCCTGTGACATTCACAATTCAGGGGAATATATATATATAAACTCCAATAATGACATTTTGTTTACCATTTTTAACAAGAATTTTTGAAACTTATTTGACAACAGAATTGGCTTCCATTTGTAATGCGTGTACATTTTACACCCCATTTTCCACACATATCAAAAGAAGTGATACCATGGGAATCCATTTTTAGGAACACTGACCTAGAAAATTAATTTATATAAATTTGTTGGCATGGAATTCAAGGACATGTGAAGTCTATCCTTATTATTATTTCATAGCATATTTCTCTCTTAGACCTTCTTACCTATTACTTAAATACCAACTCAAGACTTATACCCTCCTGGATTCTCCCTACAGCAAATCAGTAAAAAGTGAACATTATAATTACTTGAACACTTATTTGAGGTTTTCTAAACATACTGCTGCCTCTTTGCTAAGTACTCAAGATTATATTAAGTAGAACAGCTATTTACATAGGTAGACCATTTAGGAGGTTTTTGCAGGCCAGAGATGGGCAAAATTATAGCTAATTCTGAGCAGCTCAAAAACATAGGTGATGAAGAAACATAAAATACCAAATATGGTTGAGAGATATCATGGTGTGCAAAAGGAAAAAAAGAGCTTTATACTTGAGCTCTACTGCTTGTCTCACCACTTCCTACATAAATAATAGTGGATAGCCTTTACTTCTCTGGGTTCATCATGTTTACTTTGGGATAACAATGTCTTCCTTAAAGAACTGCTTTGAAAATCAAAATCAATGGTAGGAATGAGAATATTTTGAGTTCTAAACAAATATAGTTTATTATTTCAACCCAGAAAGTTAATAACATTGATGATATTGAAAATCATAAGGATTAACAATTATTAAGATTCATTATGTGTGAGACATGAGACAATACACTTGAAAGATACACAATACGCTACCTCATCAAACTCTACTAGTGTCCAAACCTATTTCACAAATGGGAAAACTAAGTCTCAGATATTAAATATCTTGATCAGGGTCATAAATAAACAGGAGGTAGGGCTGAGATTCAGAGATCATTTTATTACCAAGTAAGCTTTTTGAAAGTTCCAATGACAGCCAAACCTATTATATAGATATTTGTATCCCCACAAAGCCTGGCACAGAAATGGAAATGTCTTGCTTAGCAGGAAACTTACAGAATTGTATATTCATAGGGATGTAATGTCTTATTGGAAATTGTCGTCAATGAAAGAGCCAACAATAGATGCCAATTTAGTCAAATGTTAACTCTAATTACTCAGAATTTCATACAAAGCCATTGTTTTATATTATACCCTACTAGTTCCCAGAGTATACAATATGTTACCAGATACATTTGAATTTGGGTCCACAATATATTTATCATTCAACACATTTATTGTGATTGATAAGGTACCAAAATCATATTCCTGAGATTTATTTTTTTAAGAATGGGAAAAAAAGTTATTTTAGAATGTCTCTGCTTTGAAACATGGAGGAACCTTCAAAATCATTTGTTTCTAGTCCAACACAGATGTAGACATCAGAGCTCCAAGAGAGGAAATGAATTACCCAAGTATTACCAAAATGTTAGTGGCAGATTTATGGCACTCAGCCCTATGTCTCAATAAAGTTTGTGTGGATAGCTTTGGCCTCTGGTCTTTGGAATGTCTTATTTTGGTGATGAACTAGAAAGTTGAATAAATTGTTGGGCATTCCATAAAGGGTAAAACTTCTAGCTCATATGGGACCATGAAAATGAACTGGAGGAAAATTAAGGTTGAAAAGTCCAGCATCTTGAACCATATTCTGCACAGGTTTTGTCTAAATTAAGTCTTACAGGGTTTTGTTGTTGCTGTTGTGCTCTAGTTGCTGTTGTTTGGTTGAAGAACCAGACAGATGTTTGCATTTTGTCTGGCAGAGACTCTCCCTGTCTTGACTTTTCTGCAATTTAAATAGATATCGGGCCTTCAGAGGGAATTTACTAGAGCCGATGTTAAAGGAGGCTGAGAACTAGCAAGGCAAGGAAAAAAACGAAGGCCATATAAAGATAGTGAAAGGGATATAACTGACTTTGGATCTCCCAACGTCCGTTCTTACCTATTTTATTTTTCTTTTCAAAATGTAAAGGTATAAATAATGGTGACTCTTCCTCTTCATCCTCCTTGTGATTATATTAATAATAAAATTATATAATATTAATTATTATTATCACCTACATATAGTGACTTTTAACTGTATAACAGGCACTACATTAAGTGATTTTGGACATCACTTTATTTAATACTCACTACTTCTCTAAGAAGAAAATAATGTAACAATTTTTCAGATTCTATAAATGAAGCTCAGGGAAGTGAAGTATTCATCATCTCTAGTTTTAGTGGGTTCCCTTTTGGTGTGGATGTCACATTTGGAGCCAGCAAAGTCCAGTGTAGGACTCATTGGGACTAGAGAAATAAAGGAGGTAGTGATAGCATTCAGAAGGTTTCTACAGCTAAGCAAGAGACAAAGGGATGGTGATTCAGTCAAGAAGGACAAAATCCAGAGTCAGGTTGTTAATTAAATCCATCACCAGGAGCCAGTAAGACCAGGAAAGATCAGGTACACAAGGGACATTTCCCTGCAGACCAAATGGGCTCTAGATGCCACTTAAATCTATGTATATCTTCAACCAGCTGCCAAGAATTACATGATTCTCCCTTCACCCAAAAATATGTCATCTTGGAACAAAGTAAGGCTGCTTTAGAAGTTTGATATTATTTATGAATTACAAAAAGAAATATAGATTATGTTTGTAAACTTGTTGGTTCCTCTGGCATTATAACCCTTTGATTGTATTAGATTCAGCTGAGACATCTGATTAAATTATGTTAAGATTAGGGTTTTGATCCAACCACATCGTTAGAGTGTGACTTAGTGTCCAGTCCCAGCCCTCTTGGGCTGATGAGACAGACTTTCACACAGAAGTAGACACACAGAAGCAGATACACAGGAAAAGAAAGCGCTCCATAGACATGGCCCTGGGAAGAGAGATGAGCTTGATAGTCTACAATTGACCTTGTGGAGTGAACAGAGCAGCTGGACCCAGAAAGAAATGAGCCCTGGGAGAAAGATGGGCCTCATGCCAGCCTACAGCTGAGATCAGAAGAAGCTTGGATCCCGGATCCCTAAGAAAAGGAGTAAGGCTGAACACACACAGACATCGCCCGCCTTCTTGTGTTAACACGTGGCAACAGACTTTGGGTTAGAAAGTACCTCTTAAGGTACCTTGAGTTGGACTCTTTAGGTCCTTGTAACTGTAAGCTTCTACCCCAAATCAATACCCTTTATAAAAGCTAACAGAGATCTGGTACTTTGTATCAGCACCCTTTAGCTGACTAATACATCTTCCATACAGAAATCATAGAGCCTGAACAGTTATCCTCAAAAGTCTGAATATCCCCTAACTAGACAGTTTAGTTTGACCCACTCTATTTCTGTAGCATCCCCCGCCCCATATATAGGAGACTAAGGGGTGATGTACACATTAGGAAGGCCATATTCCTAACAGACAAATGTTATAGATTATACTTTTCTCTTTTCAAATTGAACTTTCTGTTAAATTATGTCCTGCTACTCGAGTCTTTGCTCCATAGTCAATGTTGTTAACTTTATAGTGTTATCATACACCATTTTCCAGAAGAAATCACAATTTAGAGTAACTAGGTACGCTTGATTATCATGATTTAAGTAATGCTTAAGTCCATTTTTTTCTCTAATAATATTTAATCTTGTACTTGAAACAGCATTGTTGTTTACTTATTATGGTCTAAGGATAATAATCAGAACAGCAAAATAAAAACCAAACACTAATTGAATATTTATCAAAATGCTTCTACTCATCCAAAGTTTAAAGAAGAATTCATTTATTTATTAATTAATTCAATATTTGAACCAAGTTTCAGAATAATTCAACAGTAAAGAACCAATTAATTACCCATAATATCTTAAATACTTAGTTGATCACATCTGTACATAAGTTGCATTAAGTTTCCGAAAGTACATAGAAAATTTCTCTATTCCTAAAGCCCTAATTAGTAGAAAATCTCTGTGAGGTTTGAAAAAGATCCATTTTATAGATGATCAGTTTAATTAACAAATGTGAAGTAGACCTGGCTGAACAGTATTTACACAGGAAACTCATCTAGATGAGCTGTGGTGTTTCCAGACCTAGAGAACTGTGATTTCAAGGTTACAAGCCTGATGAACATTGCTTTCCTTTTTCAATTTTTGTTGTTGTTGCAATTTTATGATGCCCAATTTTATGATGCCCTGATGCTGCTGGTCACTGTAGCTTATGTCCTGTCTAGCCATGTGCACATCAAATTAAATGACTTTTTATTCAGAAAGTATTTTGTTTCTCATGCCCGCTTTGTATCCTCCCTATTGAGGAGGACTTGAGGGAAATGGATATCACACATGGAATCTTACAGAGATTACACAGCTTTAGTCAAAAATTTGAAAACTTCACATTTAGATTCAAAACAAACATGTATTGCTTTTATTTCTTAAAAGCAAAGGTGGGGGTAGGGAGGATATAAAGCAGTGAAATACATTAGAGAGACTTAGAGACACCGACTTCACTAATGTTTCACCTCAGCTTCCACTTCCCAGGAGATCAGAGCCCAATCCGAGTTTGTGTCTTGCTTATTACACAGACAACCCACTGCAATTCCCCACATGCCCCTTCAGCTACTTTGCTGTCTTTCTCCTGGATGGTGCCGAAGGGACCACCATCAGTTCTCATCACATCCATAAACTGCATCTTTCTAATGGGATACATTTGAGATAATTTGAAGAATGTAGCAAAACACACATAAAATCATAAATTGCTTTATTTTAAAAAATTTTTTTAAAAATATTTAGGTTACATAAATATTACATAAAAAATATAGGGGATTCCCATATGCCCCGCTCCCCTCACTGCACACATGTGTTCCCATTAACGACATCCTTCATTAGTGTGGTACATTCATTGCTATTGATGAACACAATAAATTGCTTAAAATGAAACAAAAGTCAATGGTTACAAGGTGTTCTTTATCAATGAAGAAGGGTGGTATCTGATAACATTACCCAACTCCTTATCTTCTTACTAAATAACAGGGACAAAATGCTAAGCCAAGTAATTTTAATGGCAGTTGAGAGGATCATGAGCCAGATAAATTTTATACAGCAGCCTCTTCAGCTATTTGTCAAATAATTGAAATAATTTATAATTAGCTAACATATTTTGAGCAGTTATTATGCTTTCTGCACTATTTTAAGTACTTTAGATATATTAATTAATCCAGTATTCCAAACAATTCCAATATGTCCGTACCAATATTATCTTATTTTATAGAGAAGAGGAATAAAGTATATACAATTTAAGTCATTTTTCCTAGAGTTACAAAGCCTAGGCAGAGTTTTTTCAGAGCTGTAACACTATATTTCCCCCATCATCTTTCCAGAGTTGATTTCTCCACTCTGCTCCCCACTCCAACAAGTAGCTCAGGCCTTCCTATAACACACACTTATCAGATTGTAAAGCAAGTGTTTTATATATATACAGTTGGCCTCCCTCAGGACTGTGCTATCTTTCAGGGATGGTGGCAGAAATTATTAACCAATCACACAAGCACCACCGAAGCACAATGGCCCTTCAGAGATGACCCAAATTGAGAAGATGGACCTTGATACCACTGCAAAGAGTAAAAGTGAACTTCTCCAGTGAGGAAACTGAATTGTGTTGGGTTAGGTAGCTTCCTTCTGCTAAGGGCAGGTCCAATCTATATGCTCAGCTGTTAGCTCTCAGCATCAACCACTTGCAGCAACTGGGGGAGTTAGTGCCTCGGTCCTAAAGAATGGTCAGGGCAGTACACTACAGTATCAATTGCATTGCCGAATGGATGAGCCCTGGATGTGTGATGAAGGCATGAATGAATGAGAGCATAAACTAATGAATGAAGAGATGGATGAAATGTATTTTCCTGAGTTATCATCTTGCAGGAACACTTATTAAGTCTTCCATTTGGAAGAGGAAGCATAATCTGAATTATCATTGATGAGCATTCATGTGTGCCAAGGTGATGAATATGGAACAGGAGAACCATCCACTGGGATGGGAAGTAGTGTGCTTTTAGGGCAGATGGCTCTGTCTACCCAACACAAATAGAAGAAAATGATTGTCTCACAATGTCACCAGAAAGAATTACAAATCTGGAGACAATAGTGAAATTAGATTGCCATGAACCAGAACAATAGCATAAGAAGGAAATAACCACATAGCAAGCTCTTTGTTAAGTATTTTACAAGTATAACTTAGTTCTTAAAAATTACGTAGGATATCATACAAAACCAGATGAGGACAAAAAGTTCAGAAAGCTAAAGTAAGTTGCCCAAGATGACACAGCTAAAGTTGGTACAATTTATATTTGAATAGAGATATATCTAAATCAAAATTCAGTGATCTTATCTATATAAGCTGTTATTATTGTATTCACTCATTCAATATTTACATTTTAAAGCTACACTGCTCTGGTATGCAAAGATATATAAAGCCTCAAACTTTCAAAAGTTTATTAAGAGGTAGGCATAATTTAATATTTGATTTTGGAATCTATTTTAGTTTTCTATATAGCATGTATTTTTGAAAATTATTATTGCATTTATTCTTCATAACTTGTGTAATAAACATAGCAGAAATGATACTTATTGTTTTACAGATGAGAAGGCTAAGGCCTAGGTAAAGATTCCGTTTTTTTCCTATTCTCTGTGGCTACTGATAATTCTGTCATTCACCTGGAATGACAAATTCCTCATTTATCACCAAAGCTGATGCCATTCTTGATATTTTAGTCAACTTAGGTAGAATTTTAAAGTCATAGAAAGATGCAACTCATTTCTTAGATGACTCTTTCTCTCCAGAGTCACTCATAGAATATTTCAGAGTTTCCAAGTGCCTTGTAAAAAGACACTCAACTTAGACATGGCTGTGTCAAACATGAAATGGATCGCATGCTTCAAAATCACTCGCCATATTTTTGGCACATTAGCTAAAGCTCTTAGTTGCCTAGGAAAAGAATTCTTGCTTAATTTTTCTGGGTCCCTACTTTTAAATGGCTTAAAACCTACTTGTGCTTGACTAATGGCAAAAGGTGGAGACAAAGTCAAATTAGACCTAGGATAACTTCTGCCCCAGCTAATGACTATATTGGTCTCTGTGTCTACTCCTGAAACCTCACTGTACAATACATCTAATATGTTTATAGAGCATATTTTTCTCCTACGGGAATGTTACCTGCCACAGAAGGAAATAAATATATATTTATGTCTTCTTTCTCCTGTATCTTTTATTTAACATAAAATTCTTTTGAAGTTAGATGACTTTTACCTGGAGGACTCCCAATTCCATCGATCTCAACACTCTCAGTGTTACCTCACCCATTTTTCAATATTCTATATCAAGGGATTTGCTTAAGCTACAGTCTTCCCCATTCAGATGATTATTTCAGAGAAACTTTACTCTTTATCAGCCAAGCAATTTACATAGGCTTTGAGATTTAGCTTAATAATTCCATTATTTCTAATTTTAGCAAAATATTTTAAGGCAGATTGGCTTACTTTCAATTTCCCTCTCACTATCTCCCTGCCTCAACATCAATACCCTTTCCCCTTCCCCCAGACATAAATTTGCTCCTAACTTCCCAGTATATTCAGAATTACCTCAATGTTTATTTAATCATGAATTCATCTGAAATGTATTGAATGTCTCCAGTGGGTATGTACTATGGACAAGACACTGAAAAGAGAGAGGAATCATTGTGTATGCTCCCTCCAAAGGCTCCCATTCTAGCACAGTAAAAATAGTAAATGGCTTTAACCTACTAGTTTAAGTTCCATACCAGCAATACATAAAAGGAAGTAAAGAGAAAAGTTTAATCCTTATGGTAGGATTCAAGGAAAGATTAATAATTCAGGAGATGCCTGAATTGGGTTGTAAAGCATGAGTGGGGTAAGGTTCAGGAAGAGAGTAGGAGGGGAGGGGGAAATGGCACAGAAAGTTTGGGAAGATGGCGCCATTTATGAGGTCAAGAACCAAAATAAACTTCTGAACCCTCATTCTACCATGTGACACAACCAGAACTCACCTGGAAAGTGAGATGGGATATTTTAATTGGGGGCAGAAATAAAAACAGAAAAACAAGGGCACATATTCTGTGAGAAACTGAAACATGAAGGTGGCATGTGGTCCTACTGGAAGTGCAGAAGGAAGCAGCCTTTAACTTGTGGTTTACCTTTGTTAATAGAGCTCCTTCAGGGGAAGACAGGTTCACCATTGAGAACAGAGGACAAGAAAAGTATATCTGTTTCATAGGAACAACAACTGAGGAACAAAGGGCCATATTAATGTGAGCAAGAACATCTGTCTACCCTGAAATTGTGAGACATCATCTTCTCAACCTTCTCTAACTGAGAAAAGGATTGGCGGAATTTAGCTGACAGATGTGGCAGTGGAATCCAGCCATGGATAGGAGCTCGCAGAAGACAAGGTAACTCTAAGCATTAAATTTTCTAGACATCTTCCGACCGGGAATTGGGATAAGCCTCTATAAATAGAATGGGGTTTCAATCAGGTTCCTTTCTTATGAGTGCACTAAATTTTCTAACAACATGCAGCTATAACCTTAGTACCTTGCTTGGCTTTGGGAGTGGGGGAGCAACATTTCATGAGTGTTTGGATGCCACTCTTTTTCTACTAATTTGGGAGTATTTGTTCTTTAAGGAAGTTTGGAAAGTAAGTTAGAGCTGGAGTCATGATTACACTTCAAGTGCATATCAGTGTACACATTGCTGGGCCTTACCCAGAGTTTTTTATTCAGTAGGTATGGAGAGGGCCCAGTAGTGGTTGTGTATTTCTAAGATGTTTCAAGCTGATGCTGCTGCTTCTGGTATTGGGACTTAAATTTGTGAACTACTGTCCTGGAGGAGCCCTGGGCATATATTTCAGTGGAATGTGCAGCAAAGAAACTACAGGCATGCTCACCTTACCTAGGCATTGAGAATACACACACACACACACACACACACACTTCTTCCACAGTAAAAGGAAATGTTTAGATAAGGACAATGAAATATAAGAATCTAAGAATCGGATGTGGGCATTGGTAGCAAATGGAGAAATCAACTTTAAATTTGTCTTTGGCCTAGAGTGATATAAGCCTAAACAGTGAAGGGAAAAGCAAATCTCACAGTCCAGTCCAACTCTAACATATTAGAGTTCTAAAAGGGGGAATTGGTGTCAAAGCTCTCATCAATCCATCCACCCATTCACTCATTTATTCAATATTCAAGAGCTTTACTAGATCAGGAGTTTTTAACCTTTTTTTAGTTCCATGGACCCCTTTGCCAGTCAGGTGAAAACCACAGACCCCTTACTAAGTTCACACTATACTGTGTATTATTTAATAAATATATCACACCCACACCAACATGTCCCCACAAGAATAATGGTTTTTATTTTGAATTTCAATTCAAGCTCATGGACCCCTGGTTAAGAACTCCTATACTAGATTCTAGGTACTAGTAGATAATTTCATTGCCTTGATTTGGTTCCTAATGTGTATGTGTGTGTGTGTGTTTGTATATATATATATATATATATATATATATCCCTCAGAAGGTATTACTAGGTCCTTTGACCAAAATCTGACCACAGATTCTAGCTCAATGGCAAATATGTTAGCAGAAACATTTATTAAAACTTTTTATTTGACTATCTTCAGTACATTTTTTCAAGCATTGTTTTCTGATACTTTCTTCCTCTTACACTTTATGCTCTACCTCCT
The DNA here is from genome assembly GCA_004027955.1 of Chaetophractus vellerosus. NCBI lineage: Eukaryota > Metazoa > Chordata > Mammalia > Cingulata > Chlamyphoridae > Chaetophractus > Chaetophractus vellerosus. Next base: position 4,960 of record PVKH010010485.1, on the reverse strand, counting down.
ATAAACCTAAAATTCTAGAACTATCCATTCAAGTGAACTACAATTTTTTAAAAACATTCTTAGGTGCTTAATATACATGTCCTGGGCTGAGCACCACACTAGTCTCTTTTGAAACATTTCCAGCAAAGTTTTCTTTACTAAGGATGGATGTATTCATAAGCCAAAGATGTGCTGATGCAAAGTACCAGAAACCTGTTGGTTTTTATAAAAGTATAAAGGGTATTTATTTGGGTAAAAAACTTAGTTATGAGGCCCTAAAGAGTACAACTCAAGGCTACTTTTCTCACCAAAATCTGTTACCACATATTGAAGCAAGATGGGGGGCAATGTCTGTGAGGGTTCAGTCTTCCTCTTTCCCCTTGAGGCTCTGTGGTCCCGGCTTCTTCCATACTCAGCTGTAGGGTAGCATAAGGCTCATCTCTCTTCCTCTGGGACTCATTTCTTTCTGGGATCAGCTTCTCTGTTCTCTTCATAAGGTCAGCTGTAAACTATCAGACAAATGGCTCACCTCTCTTCCTGGGACCTCTGTCATGTCTATGGAGCTGTCTCTTTCTGTGTATCTACTCTATGTCTCTACTTCTGTGTGTCTTGAGTGTCCGTTTAAACAGCTCATCCGGCGGGCAGGGATTCAACCCAGCATGCCCTAATGACGTGGTCGATTCAAAGCCTAATCGTAACATAATCAAGTAAATGTAAAACTTTTGAATTTAATACAATCAAAGGGTATCACACCCAGAGGAACAGACCAGTTTACAAACATAATCAATATCTCTTTTTGGAGTTCATAAATAATATCAAACTGCTACAATGGGTTACTCCTTAAATTTTCAAATCAGGGATAAGAGACAGAGGGACAATTTATCATTCATTTTCCTTCAGTTGTACTAGACACCAATCCTCACAAAATATTTCATGGGAGAATAACCCTTAAACCATTTTCACTGAAGAGAAAATTTAGGCTTTGAGAGTTAACCTGCACCCAATTCATTCATGGTAGAGCTGAGATCTGTCACAAGTTGTCTAAATCCAAAGCCTTTACTGTTGCTACCAGATTAAAGTGAGCGAGGGCTACTCATAGCTGGAAGAATCATTGGGTATTACCTGAAAATAAGGACTCCCAGCTTGTCTATTGTTTTAAGGCTTCATATTTATTTTATTCCTTTTTGTCTCAGTGTATTCCCTGATGATTTTTCTCTCTCTCAGTCCACTGGACCATTTCATTTATGCATGAACTCTTCTTCTGTTAAAACAATTCACACCACCAAGTTTAAGTGTGGCTTTGTACAATTTTAATATGGAGATCCCTTTTTCTCTGCCACTACCCTTCTCACCATTCCAATTATCCAAGTGACTGAAATCTCCCATTGGTGTGGTTAGTTGCATTAGGTTGAGGAATAGTCACAGTTCATATACCTTCCAAACAAAAGCTGCTCAAAAAGTTCTAGATCACATCTATTTCCAAGATGTACTGTGTTCAAAGAATTTTCCTCTTGTTCATGTAGTAAATCCTTACTTGTTTAATGATAGTGATTATATGTCTTAAATTACCAGAAGTAAAATCCATTTCCCTCATTACTGGGCATATATGTGGGAACCTTCAGTTGTGTATTCTCCAGGCTCTTTTTTTTAATCTTGATACTAAATCCTTATAAACCAGCATCTGTTTCAGCAATTTAAATGATTTTTCCTTATGTAGTGCATGTATATTAAAAACAGAATGTGTTATTTAACATATTAGTTACATTCATGGATTAGAATCTTTATTTTTGAATAGCTAGCACATAAAGATTGCAAAGTGAATGTAGCAGTGCATATCTTTCTGACTCAGATAGGTACATCTTCCATTTGAGCATGTGTTTTCATTTGTTATTCAGAATCAAGTTTCAAAGTACTTAGAATCTCCATCTACAAGAGGTCACATCTCTCCTTGCTTTAGGTGATTTTAAAGAAAATAATTACTTTTTCTAATGCTATTGAGAGATTCAAATACAATTTTGACATTTGCTGCCTTGAAATAATGGTGATGATTAAAATTAAAATTAGAATAGAAATTGAAAATTAAAATGACAAAAAACGGCCCTGGAGTTAAGAAAGTGTGTATAAAATGGGGTCAAAGAAGGAGAGAATAGTTAGGGAAAATGATATGCTGAAAGATTTTTGAAATTAAATGTTAATAAGTATAATGGAGGATTGTATATTCTATGTAGAATGAGGTGACACTTACCCAACTATTTTGGGTGCAGTGGCATTTGATGTGTAAGAAATTAGATGGAACACGAAATTAGAATGTACAAAATAAAAAAGGTCAATATATAGACATTATCAGAGATTTCTTACATTAATTGTGCTGTTTATAAAGTCAAATGGAATTGCAGAATAAAGCCAATTTTATATATATATATATGCCTTTTGACCCATGCCCCTCAAAAAATAAATTTTAATCTCTATCTCCAATCTATAACAAAGTGCTTTACACTTGAATTAGCCTATAAATGACTTTCCTTCTTAACTCCACTTAGTGTATTTTTGCAGAGTTTGAATGTCCATGAGGCAACATACCCTACTTTAAAGACCAGCCCCTGGAGTATAGTTTAATTAGTTGAAGGATATGCCAATTAATAAACTAATATCATAGCTTCAAACCAAATGTGTAATTTTATCTATACCTAGGAATTCTGTTATTATTTGCTGTTCAAATAATAGTTTTAAAGATTATATTCATTCCCTATTGCTGTGTAACAAATTACCACAAACTTAGCAACTTAAAACAATACGTATTTATTACCTCATCCTTTCTGTAGGTCAGACATCCAGGCACAGAGAGCTGGGTTCTCTGCTCAGGGTTCCACAGGCAATAATCAAGGTGTCATCCACACTGCAGCTTATCTGAGTCTCAGGGTCCTTCTCCAAATTCATTCAAGTTGTTGGATGATTTCAATTCCTTTTGGTTGTAGAACTGAGGTCTCCATTTCCTTGTTTGCTATTGACTGGGGACCACTATCGGTTCCAAGACTGTCCACAATTCCTTGTCACAGGCCCACATAGGCCATTCACACAATATTCTTTTTTCTGCACCAGCAAGAGTGAATTTCTCTTAACTTCTTACTCTACAATCAGCTGCAGAAAACTCTCTGCTTTTAAAAGACTCGCCTAATTAGTCCAGGTTTATTCAAGATAATTTCCTTAGTGTCAACTGATTTGGGACCTTAGGTACATTTGCAAAATTCTTTCATAGTAGTACCTAAAATCAGTGTAGATTGAATAGCTGTATAATATGAGTATATAACAAAGGCCTGGCATCTTAGAATACTACCTACCTCTAGCAAAGAGGCTTCTTAATTGTCTTTTTTGGGGAAGTAGCATGGCATTAAATGCCAAAAAATAAATGTAGGCTTGGGCTGCATCTGCCTTGGGTTAACCTTCAGGGTCTACTCCTTGGAAAGGCTTTTTACTTCTCAGAGAGTGAAGTTTTGCATCTCATATATGTATATTAGTTTACCCAGAACAGTCCAAGTTCACTTGTTTTCTTCATGATATTATTAATAGTATTGTCTTTCATTCTAAATTTATATCCTAGTGTGGATAATAAATTCAATAATCTGCTTCTAGAGCTATTGTGAGGATATAAGGAGAAATTTTACAAAAATCCCTCAGTGTGTTTGATGAATAGAAAACACTCAAAAACCATTAGAACAGGTATGCCTTTTTTGGTAGCCTGGGTTTTTATAAATTCTATTTTTCAAAGGATTTGTGTGCATAAACACTATGCCAAGTTCAATGATTAAAGAAAAAATAATAATAGCCTAAAACTCAAAGAACATGACAAGTGATTAGGGAGATCAGAAAATTTAGAAAAACATAAAAATAAGAGCCAAAACTTATAAGCATTTACTTTGGGAACATAGAAATGGAGTCATCACTTCCTTTGAGGGGGGCTATATAGAGATCATCAGAAGAGACAGAATATGAAATGACTTAAGAGATGTATATAATTTATATCAGTGAGCAAGGCAGAGGAGGGCATTCCAGTTAGAAAAACATAAATCAAACCCAGAGGATTTGCAGCACCTGGATTAGAAATTCCATGTGTTTAGAACACAGAATGATGACAGGATTCAATGACATATGAGGCCAACAAGGTGAAGTTCATACCAAATTGTAAAGGATTTTGACTTCTGGGCAAGGGGTTTATAAGTGTTTTATAGATGACTGACATAATCACATTTTGTCAAATGACTTGAAAGAGAAAAGGACTGAAAGAGGAAACAGGGTTGGGGGAATATTCTAATAATTTGGACAAAAATAATGGAGAAATGAGTTATGATAGCAGTGGCTTGAACAAAGAAGAAAGGGCAGAAGTGCAAGAAGTGGAAGAATAGGTATATATAACAAAGCACTATACATTGAATGGAAATATCAGTCATTAAAAGATGTATAAACTGACCTCTTGGATAGAAGTACAGACAGTTGAGAAACTCATCAAGGTAAGTGATTAAACTGCAAAGTTTTAAGACAGTAAATTTACAGAAAAAAATGTTCATTAGCCAGATTATAGCCAGGGATATATCTTATGATGGAAGGGATAAAGAGGAAGGAAGAAAACAGACCTGGGTGTGGTTTTATTAAAGATTTATTTATTTCTCCCCCATCCCATTGTTTTCACTTGCTGTCTGCTCTCTGTTCATCTTCTTTTTTCCTTTTTAGGAGGCACTAGGAACTGAACCCAGGACCCAATCACTTGAGCCACCTTTGCTCCCTGCTTGTTGTGGTTCTCATTGTGTTTCCTTGTTGTATCAGCTCACTGTACCAGCCCATCACATCAGCTCCACTGTCTTGCTGACTTGCTGGTCTTCTTTAGGAGGCACTTAGAACTGAACCTGGGACCTCCCATGTGGTAGGTGGGAGCCCAACTCCTTGAGCCACTTCTGATTCCCTGGTTATATGCTATTAAACTAAAGAG